>JASAMZ010001550.1:0-60856 GCA_030248115.1 Linhomoeus sp. GSCO2_2 | reverse complement strand
ACAACGAAACAACTGCCAACCCATTGGAAGTTATTGGCGCAATATGTAATAGTTCGCGCACCTTTGGCGTGGTCGATCTTCAGAAGTTGCGCCGGATGCAGGGATGCGCAGTGGAGGCCGTCGATGACGCTGCAGCGCGCCGCCTTCACCAGGTGACAGAGGCAGCGGTGCAAGGAGCTGACACTGTAAATGGGTGGGCATAACAATTTTTTGATTGCCACTACTGACCTACTCATTTGTGACTGATATATCTAAGAAGCGTCACATGTGTCGGGTATCGGGGACTCATCGCATGTAACCGACATCTGAGACGCGCCACATGTGACTGACATCTGGGGCCCATAACACGTGAGTGACAAGAGGCACAATGAAATGACAAGCGTCACCTGACATGAGAACCAACAACACCTCTGACACATGGAATGAGGCAGGCGCTATTCAGCCGTCAGCATCACGCAATCGAGACACACGATAGTTACAGTAAGCCCTCAAAATCAACGATGAAACCGCCAACCTCCCAGCCAGCTCTCTTGACCCAATGTTTGGATTGTCGCCCTCGTCGTCGCCGCTGCAGAGAAGGGCCGTGTGACCGCAGACGTCGACGACGTTGTCCCCGAGACGGTGCCTCCCGTCGCCCAGACCCAGCGCCGCCACAGCGTCAGAGACCAGTACCAGACCTGCAAGCGCTGAGTAGAGATTCCACAAGGGCTAACTGACGAAGTGACGACGGTCAGTTTCACTCGCGTAGGCTTCCGCCGAAGGCGGCTGTCGCCATAGTCGGGAAACAGGTTCGCTCGCGCCTATTGCGCAGTCCGAAGCTGCTTCTTCGGACTACGACGCTAGGGCGAAGCCATACAAGCAAGCGAAAGCATAGGTCATCAACGCCAACCTTTGGGGTGTGTCTTGTAGGCGATCCTCAGGGCAGAGTCGTGCGTGTGTATGCCGTCGGAGATGATGCCGTAGTAGACGCGACGATTGGCGGGAATGTACTTGCTGGCCAGTAGACCTATGGGCCCCGGGTCGCGGTGGTGGTACTGGAACAGGTGGAGAATCGGTGGCTACCGATAGTCGGAGTTTGGAGAGAGAATCCAATGTTCAAACAGTGAAGTTTTGGGTAACAGTGCAGGGAAATACAGACATCGCAACAGGCAAAACTTTAGACCCATCTACGCGATACTCTTCTGCATCTCATGGAGGGGGGGGGGACAGGCACATTCGGTGGGGGGGGGCATATATCGCTTCTCTCAGCCCCCCCCCCCCCCCCCCATTTTCTACTCACACTGTCCATGGCGTTGAACAGATGTGTTATGGAGGAGGCGCCGGCCGAGACCGCTTCCTCCGCCTTGACTAGAGTGCACTTGGTGTGGCCTGGAAGCGATCGCAAATGACCCATTTTCACTGGAGAAATCGCAAAATAAAAATCACGCCACGAATTCACCAATCGACGTGACGACCCCGAAACGCTCCGTTAGAAGTCTAATCGCTTCGATCGCGCCGTCCAACTCGGGCGCCAGCGTTAGCATAGTCGTGTTATCGGCGAAGTCCTCCCCGTACACTTCCTTCAAATCGGCTTCTACCGCAGCGGAATCGAAGGAGCGCAGGTTCTGTTTGGGGTGAGCGCCGCACTTGTCGCGACTGATGAAGGGGCCCTCGATGTGAGCGCCTAAAGATTGTTGACATTTGAAAACATTAGTTATCGATGAATCAAACAGTATATCCGACCCAAAATGTTGGCGCCTCCTTCGACCGCCCGCTTCCTAAGTAGTGGCAGAACCTAAACGGTTCAAGCCATCTTACACTGGCTACCAAGCACTAACCTAGAACCCACCTGGTGGTAGACTTCGGGCTTGGAACTAATCACAGTGGGGCAAAAGGAAGTGACGCCGTAGCGCAGCAGTGATCTGGACACCAGCTCGAGATTGCTGACGTAGACGTCCTCAGATGCGCCGACCGTTGAGAAGTCGACGCCGAAACCGCCTGCGCAAAGTTAGAAGTCTACTAAGTCTGCTTCAGAACTCGAAATCTCCCTCTGAACCTTTCGATACCGTTCAATTGCACGTCGATCAATCCGGGCGCCACAATGGCGCCGCCGCAGTCGATCTGGAGGTCGGCGAAGCGCTTCTCGTCGAAGAAGACCGACTCGGGATCGATCACTCGGCCGCCTCTGATCCAGAGGTGCTGATCGACCAGTCGGCCGTTCCGCAGAAGACGGCAGTTGCGGAACTGCACGGTTCGACAGGCGTCGCCGCCGTCGGTCGGCCAGTCGTCGACGGCGACGTCCGAGAGTGGAACTGCTGCTCGAGAAGCTTTCGAGGACGCAGCAGACGACGACGACGACGCAACCATGGTGGCGAACTGCCAGGCAACTCGGAACGCAGTTTATAAACCTTACCGCGCCCAGTCAATATTTTGATTTCGCGCCGTTACAGTATGAGGTCCTCGTCCTGCCTCAAACGACCGCAGAAAACCACACTGACACAACGGCGATCCAAAAGTTGCTTTACTTGTTTCTTACTGGACCTCACTAAAGCCCCATTCGACAAGGGTTGGCCTGTCTCAGCAGCGTTGATCTGTACAGAACGACCGACTATCCTCGATTTTCAGTCGATGGAGTAAATTCTCAAATCAGAACCTTCAACAATTTGAATCGATGGCCGAAACATCGCTTGGAATTTGTTACACCGGCAACTCTGTTGCTCTGCGATGCATGTAAACGACTGGCACGTCCGTCTAAGTCGCAATTGAGTCGGTATCACCGAACGAACACTTAACCTTATGAGTTGGGCTTTGCAGTTCCCGGATCAAAATCGACATTCTGGATCAAAATTCTGGATCAAACGAAGACGCGTCCTGCGGGCCTGTGGATGTGTTTTATGGTTGGAAACGATGAAACTTGCTATGTACGGGTCGTTCCGTTGCTGTTTGCTCTTGCTGGAGTGATTTGACGGATTTGTGGGAGTGAAAACGACGAAAACAATGCGTAAAGGAGAACAAAATGCCGTTTACAATGGTCTAGACATCACCAGAACAACATTACAATACAACATCCACAGGCCCGTAGGACGCGTCTTCGTCTGATCCAGAATTTTGATCCAGAATGTCAATTTTGATCCGGGAACTGCAAAGCCCAACTCATAAGGTTAAGTGCGTGATGCGAAGATTCAGTAAACTACCAGAGTCATCATGGTTGGGTTGACGAACGTCAAGCATTTGAATGTAAGAATCCAGCAGGTGTGCAGTTTGTGTTGGACGACTGTCGATTGGTGTGTGGCATTTCTGCACCTGGCTATTTCAGTCGAGCTTTCGACCCTCTATCGGGGCCGTTGTCACATGCCTAAACCGCCCCCATGCCAAAACCGCCCCCCGGCGGTTTTGGCATATGCCAGTTTCGCCCCCCGGCGGTTCTGGCATATGCCAGAGTCGCCCCCTCTATCGTCATCAGGCCACTGAAACGAATGGGCGGTCACAAAGTACCAGGCGAGACAAAACGCGCGCGCCAAAGTACGTAGCCAAATCACGTTTGAGTCACACTAGGCAACGGCCTCAATCGCTGCGCAACCGTTTGCCAGTTCTGGTTTAGATTTCTGCCTCTGCTCTTATTGAGGGCCGATCTGATGCCTAGATTGGCGTTTTCTATGCAGCGGGCGCCCCCTGTAAGATAAGGAGGGCTTCTTTCAGCTCCCGCAGCTCGACGCTCTTCTCCACAGTCAGCACTCTTGTTTCGTCGAAATCTGGCCGGTGGGTGGGCGCTCTGTGGTGGCAGAACGCTTTGACGCCACCAACCCAGTCTCCAATGTGCTCACGGATGCGCACATGAAGCGGGCGGTCAGTCTGGCCGATGTACATCTGACCGCAGCTGCAGTTGACGCAGTACACGACGCACGGACGCCTTTCCTCTGGGAGAACGTCCTTGTTGCTGCCCAGTTCCGTCTTGACGCACCTGGTGCTCCTGGGCACAAACCGGATGCCCAGCGGTTTGCCCAGCCGCTGCAGTTTGCCGAATAGGCCCTCCACATATGGGAGGGATACGGTGGCCAGTGGGCGATCCCTCTCTGGAGGAGGCTCGGCTGCGTGGGCGTCGACGTCGGCATGGGCGTTGGCTCCAGCATTGTACCGCCCCAGGATCGGTGCCATGGCCCGCTGAATGGCTCTCCCAGAAAAACCATGCTCTGAGAAGAGGCGCCTGAGGAAATGCAGCTCCTCAGTCAGTAGGGCCGCAGTTGAGCAGTGGCTGAGCGCCCGATGGGTCAGGGCCTTGATTGCCGCCGTCTTGTGGCTGTAGTGGTGGTACGAGTCCATGGAGATGAAGCTGTGACTGTTGCAGGGCTTTCGGTATACAGTCGTCACAGCGGTCGGCACAGCTCTCTTCACCAGCACGTCGAGGTATGGTAGGCGTCCATCGCACTCCTTCTCCATGGTGAATTGGATGTCAGAGTGCTGCGAGTTGAAGAGTTGGAACAGGTTCTCCAACTCGCTGCTTCCATGGGGCCACACCAGGAAGCAGTCGTCCACGTACCTCACGTAGAGCTTGGGTTTCAGAGGCGCCTGCTCAAGTGCCCTTGACTCCAGCCACCCCATGAAGAGGTCAGCTACAACTGGGGAAGGAGACTTGCCCATGGCTAGGCCCTGCGCCTGCTTCCACACCTTTCCCTGCACTGTGATGAAGGTGTTCTCCAGACAGACAGACTCCCATATGTGGAGGGCCTATTCGGCAAACTGCAGCGGCTGGGCAAACCGCTGGTCATCCGGTTTGTGCCCAGGAGCACCAGGTGCGTCAAGACGGAACTGGGCAGCAACAAGGACGTTCTCCCAGAGGAAAGGCGTCCGTGCGTCGTGTACTGCGTCAACTGCAGCTGCGGTCAGATGTACATCGGCCAGACTGACCGCCCGCTTCATGTGCGCATCCGTGAGCACATTGGAGACTGGGTTGGTGGCGTCAAAGCGTTCTGCCATCACAGAGCGTCCACCCACCGGCCAGATTTCGACGAAACAAGAGTGCTGTCTGTCGAGAAGAGCGTCGAGCTGCGGGAGCTGAAAGAAGCCCTCCTTATCTTACAGGGGGGCGCCCGCTGCATAGAAAACGCCAATCTAGGCATCAGATCGGCCCTCAATAAGAGCAGAGGCAGAAATCTAAACCAGAACTGGCAAACGGTTGTGCAGCGATTGAGGCCGTTGCCTAGTGTGACTCAAACGTGATTTGGCTATGTACTTTGGCGCGCGCGTTTTGTCTCGCCTGGTACTTTGTGACCGCCCATTCGTTTCAGTGGCCTGATGACGGCCCCGATAGAGGGTCGAAAGCTCGACTGAAATAGCCAGGTGCAGAAATGCCACACACCAATCGACAGTCAAGCATTTGAATATTTGCGTCGACTTGTTGTGTGGTGACTTGAATTACCTAAAAGATGACTTGCGTAGCGGAATAATTGTTGTGGAGTCGAGAGGAGGGGGGGGGGGGGGGGGGGGGGGGGGAGGGGGAGGGAGACTAACTGGGGTAAACAAATTTACCTGAAGCCTAAGATATCTCCATGCACTGCACACCGCTGGGAAAATTAGTCCTAGTCGTAAACCTAGTCCTAGTCGTCCTACTAGTAATAGACTAGTAATCGTAAATTCAGATAAGTCCGATCAAGCGGAGATGCCGTGGCTCTGTCTTCCAAATTCTGTGTGGAATTTGTCGAACAACTCGTAAAGTTTGCTGAGCGCGTACACAGGAGCAGGGCTAATTATTACTAGAATTCTAACAAGGCCATGTCCTCTCAGCCCAACTACATGCGGTAGAACAGATTACAGAACCTAAGCCAAAGCATGGCAAGCCTTGAAAAGATGTCTCTCATTCAGGTATCAAGGCGGGTTTAGAGATTCAGTGATCGGACAGCTCTAGTGGATGTGCTTCAAATTGATCTGGTAAATACAACTGAGTGCAGACTGACAATATGTATAGGGTGTCCCAAAATATAGTGAACCCTTTTTCTCCAGCCCGTAACTTGCGCTCATGTGAATCAATTTTAATGAAACTTTGTAGTCGCATATCCTAATGTGTTGCTGATGGGTGTGGCAAATTTGAGCCGAATCGGTTCAGGATTACTTGGCTTACATGCACCTAAACCGTTTAGACTCAAATCTCTTCGCGCTCAGCGCGCAGTTCAGGCAGTACGGCATCTTTTGATGATATTCTTCTGCAACTGGTTGTGACGCAAATAATTAACCGAAATGGATAAAACATACTAAAGTACAACAGTTATGTTACTGGAGGCTTTGAAAGTGGATTTACGAAGTCTGGGATGATCTTTCACAAGACGTGATTTCGGAGTGCACTCTTGGAAAGGAAAGATTTTGGCTTGTGCGCCAGGCTGAAGGCTATTGTTAGCGTGAATGTGGGACATCTCGATGCCAAATTTGATACACTTTGATTTGTTAACTCTTTGTGTTGGCCTGAGATATTTCTATTAAAGTTTATGGTCTAGAACCATGGACACTACTCGGATCAAAGTGGTTTTGCATGTCCCAGACTAGACCGACTGTAGCTAAGCGTGTGTCAGGACTTGGCGGATGAAATTTTGTGCACCGAAGAAGAACACTATAATTTATGCATGTGCAAAATTTGGTTGAGATCTGTTAACCTCACAGCGAGTTATGAGCTGGAGAAAAAGGGTTCACTTTTTTGGGGCACCCGGTACATCGAATGGAATAATCCAGCTTGGGAAAATGTGCCGTTTGGATTCATAGTGGTTTGTGTAAGATGGCCTTTGCGGCACAGAAGTAACAGACGACGAATTCCAACCGGTTTCGGGCCCTCAACGAACCCTTCGTCAGGGAGTAACAGACAACTTACGACAACGACCCAATATGTACATCAATTTTGGCGTAGCGGCGTGTGCGTAGTTTACGACGAAGTACAAAACGCCTGCCTGCCGGCGCATTTTACGCACGGTGGACTTCTAATATTATCGACCTACCGTATCTCACCACGCAATGCCAACCCCTTGTACGTGGTGCATTGTGGGAGCACGAAGACATCAGTCGGACGAGTAAAGCCCCAGTTTTCCCCGAAGTTTGACTGTCTTTCGCGACGAAAGTAGCATCACAAAATTGCCACCGCGGTCGGCTGCTGAGCGAGAGGAGATGTCGGACGGAGAGAAGCAGGAGGTTGAGAGCAGCGCCGCAACCAATTCGGACCAGCAGCAGCAGCAGCAGCAGGACTCTTCTTTGCCCAAGGTCGACGACGGAAGTTCGAGCGCCGCCGCCGACGCTCCCACCGACTTGAGCAGAATCGGATCCGGAGAGCCGGAGACGGGCGCGGGCACTGGCACGGGCGCCCGGTCCACGGAGAACGGCGGCGATCGCTACAGCGGCGGCGGCGGAGGTCGAGACGACGACGACTCGCGCCGAAGCAGTGCCGGAGGCGGCGGCGGCTACGGAGGAATGGACGTCTGCCGGGACTTCCTAAAGAACATCTGCAACCGGGGCTCGCGCTGCAAGTTCTACCACCCGCCGGACGTGAAGGTGAGATTATGACTGCGTATTTCTTGATTTATTCGATTCGGACTCCTACCGTTCGTCGAAAACAGCGCCGAGCGCGCGGAGAGCGGAGCTGCGTAAGAGCTGCTGGCTTGTGCGCGCTCTCGCTCGCCCACAAACCCGCCTAAGTGCCCCCTTTTCGTGTGTAGGCGCGCCAGGAGCAAGAGGAGGTGCGCTTCTGCATAGACTACCAAAACCAGCGAGGCTGCAGCCGCGGCGCCGACTCCTGTCGCTACGTGCACGCTAGGCGCGACGTCGTCGAGGACTACAAGCGCTCGGGGGAGATGTCGCTGCCTTTGGCGCGCGCCATCGCCGCCGTCAGCGACAAGGACAACATCAACGGCATACCCTTCTGCAAGGAGTTCCAGAACGGCAACTGCAGCCGCGGTAACCGATGCCGATATTGGCCAGTGACCCGCGGCCCCGATGCGACGCGCTGCGCACTTCTCCTTGAGATGAATCGATGCCCAGCTGTGGCGCCCTTGTTTGGGCGGCGTTCTAGCGTAGAATTTCGCTCCTCTATCATCTATGCCGTGCAGCTGATGTTCGCACCAATCGTTTGTGTTCTCTGAAGGGCTCACAGAGAGCTGTAACGATGAATTGCCAGCTTCAAACAAGCGGAGTAGTCTGTAACACGCTTGTTTGCCAAGCAAACATGGAGCGTTGCGCACCCATGTGGGCTGTTGGTCACTGGCGTTAGGCACATCGACAAGCGCGAGGAGCGAGAGCTGCGCGCCCGCGGCACCGACACCAGCAGTCGCGGCTACTCGGACTCGCACGGCGGCTTCATGCCCGAGTCGCGCGGCGGTAGCGGCGGCGGCGGCGGCGGTCGCGGCCCGCCCATAAACGAGACGGCCTACTTCACCGACGGGCGCTTCGACGGCGGCCCCTACAAGCGCGGCCGCTACGAAGAGCCCATGCCCCCCATGGGTCACTCGTACCAGCAACAGCAACCGATGATGGCCGCCGCGCCCATTCCCCAGCAGCCGATGATGTCGAGCGGTCGGCCGCCCTCGCCGATGCGCGACATCGTGATCCAGCGCGAGAACGCCGAGCTGCGCAAGGAGAACGACAGCCTGAAGCGGGAGCTGCAGCGCGAGCGCGAGCGCTACGAGGACCTCTACGCGCTCTTCCGCCAGCAGCAGAGCGCCGCGGCCGCCGCCGCCGCCCAGGCCGCCGCCGTCTCCGTGCAGCAGCAGCAGCAGGCGGCGCCGCAGGCGGTCCAGGTGGCGCAGGGCCAGGCGCCGCCGCCGCAGCAGCAGCCGCAGGCCGTGGTCGCCACCGTCAGCTCCTACGCGCCCATGCACCAGCAGCCGACGGCCGGCCAGGTCGTCTTCTCGAGCGCCAGTCGCGAGCAGCAGCCGCAGCAGCTCGTCATGTCTTCTACTGGGTCGATGGCCCAGGCGCAGCAGCCGATCATGGCGCATCAGAGCTTGGCCCCCGCCCCAGGGGAGGTTCACTGGGCCGCCTCCATGCAGCGCTGAAGCGCGAAGCGCCCCCGCACGTTTCTGTCGCATTTGCGCCGATTTTAGGACTTCTACTGCTGCTTTGCGTCGTGTCTGTTGGATGGGACGGTGTAAGCGCGCTTACAGCGCTTCCTTCGATGGAGTGAGCGATCAGCACTCTGCGCTACTACTTCTAGGCTATTCGTTTCCATTTGTCTACTGCTGCGTATTCTTGTTGCCGCGTACTCTATTCCGGCTAATGAACCTTCGTTCCTGTAAGCGTTCTGCATGTTCTAGCGATTACGGACTGGATTTCTTGTGACCGCTGCGCCTCTCGAGTTGAATTGCGACGATTGTTACCCTCGTAGATAGTTGCTGCCGCTGCTTGACGTACCTACAAGCGTTGTCTTGGGAATCCCAATAAAAGTTTGCGTCGTGAGTGTTCCCTAAGCTCGTTCCATGAATTTCTGATTGGCGCTCTGCGCTCCTCTTTTCCTGAGAGCTGTTTTCTTCTGTGAATGAAGGCAGAAGCGAAACGCGCAACTGGGTAAGAAACATGTACGGCTAATGGCTGATATGCGGCAGAGGTGAAGCAGTGGTGTAATTGTGAAGATATTTGAGCCATTTCTTGGAGATGCCATTGGTGGAACCGGTAATGAAGTTCGCAAGTACTGTAACTTGCTTGTAGCTCGCTGACCAGTGGATCTGTCTTTTGAGTGGCTAGAAACGGCATATATCCACAGCAATTTCCATCATGTTTCAGTGCTTGACCATGAAGGAGGAGAGCGGCGCCTCCACGCCTTCGCCAGTCGTTTCCAGAGGTCTGTTGGACAGAAGCTGTCTCTCTGCCAAGGCTGTCTTCGGCGGCGGATCGTTGTTCCAACCGCCTCAGTCATCGCCTATTGTCTGTGGAACTGAGGGACAGATGAAGGATTGCGCCAGACTGCTGAAGAGACGGACGGAGATCCGAGTGGACCTGGTGCTGCAAAAGTTGCGCCATAGTCTATTGGGTAGTTTGCGTCCTCTCTCACGCTCTCGCTTGCAGAAGCGCGGTCACGTCTGCGGCCGTAAGCAGCGCCGGCGCTCGGCCGAGCTCGACGAGCTAATAGAGGAGGGCTACCAGCTGCTGCAGGAGAACCCACATGAGCCGTCTGATGTGTGTACTGTGTTTGGTTGTGTTGAGTTGGGTTGAGTACCGTCAAAAACTAGAATCGCACCCTCCTTTCCCTCACCTGGACTTGACGCCCCAGTCGAACTCGGCCTCCCTCCCTCCACTTCCTCCAATTTACCTTTCCACCAACCGCCCCCCCCCCCCCGCCCCAAAGGGAGGCTGACAGACTAAGAGACTGTCGCGGAGGGATTATTACCTAGATATGGTTCGACAAGTTTGCCATTGTACCGTTGTCGTCACTTTGGTCTCCAGAATGACTCCTTGAGTGCTATAGAGCAGGCCAGCGCTCGGTTCTACATTTCTCTAGCGCCCCCCTGTCCCCACATTCTATCAACAAGTCGCCTTACCTTCAAATTGCATCAGTTTCCTTTCAGGAGCCCAATTTTGAGCTCCTCACGCAGCTGAACACGGCGCTGAACTCGAAGCGCCCTCTGACGCTCGACTTCGAGGCTTCCGTCGGCAGCGAGAGAAGGGCGCCGACGACGACGAAGGCGCACGCGGTGACCTTCGGCCCGTCGTCCCAGACGGCGATAGCTGCATCTTCCTCCACGGTGCAGAAGCGCGAACGGAGCGATAACAAGCTTCTGAAGCGAGTGCTGAAGAAGGTGATGGCAGGGATGTGTTGCGAACTTTTGGTCGCTGCGACGGCACTTTTCCTCGCTTCCAGAACCACCGTATCGCCTTGTCTTCCGAGAATCTGGTTTCTACCACGATTGCCGACCAGTCGTCCTCATCGCCCCCTTTGAAGCGCCGCCTGCGCTCCTCCAAAGAGCGCCAGGAAGCCAGTCCCGATTCGTCGTCGGCTTCTACGGCGACCTCCGAGTGGTCCGGCGACGACGACGGCGCTCTCTCTCCATTGGAAGTTATCGACCGCGCGCCGACAGGCCAAGAGCCGCCAGAGTGGAATGTGGTATAGATGATGATTAGTATCATTTCAGTCACATGTCAGATTTCGTCTTAACTGTCGTTCCAGCGTCCAATCGAGATTCTACTGAGAAAGTCGGATGACGACGAAAACGGCGGCGAAGCGAAGCTGCCGCTTGTCACTTTCGACCGCGACGGCGTCGTCTCGAAAGCGGTTATGCGAAAGCCCCGAGAATTCCTCTTCATGAATCTGACGAATCCCCACTCTCCTCTGAAGTCGCAGAATGCATAGTAGATTTGTCACGCCTTCGTCGTAGTACTGTGAAAAGTTCGCTTCCAAACTAAGTAGGCAGCTGGCTGTTCCTCAATGTATACTGTCCTCAATCTATGGTCAGTCGTGAGCAGTACTACACAGACGTAGCTAACTTACGGTCTGTAGCTTGTGATCCGACGACGTTTGTCTCGCCTCGCGTGAAGCCGTGCGCTAGCCCATTCGTCAGAAAGTAAACGTGACGGGAAACTGGTGAAGTTTGCTCTTGTTGACTTGTGGCTGTCAAAGCCTACCTATACTCGACATTCGGCCCGAATCGGTAGCAACTGTTTTCCAGTGTCATTGTCAAATTAGGGCGCCAGCGGCTGTCAGCTTGTGGGCTATGGTGAAGCTGACGGACAACATCATCTACAGCCGCACCAAGAGCACGGCCGAGAGCGTGCGCAGGCTCAACCTATGGTGCGGGTTACTGTACTGTAGATGTTTTAGCGTATTGTGAAGCCTACGTGTCTGCTTCAGGGGCTGCGACGTGGACGACATCAGCATCGTGTCCAAGATGGCCAATTTGGAGGTTTTGTCGCTCAGGTGGGAGGTTGAGAGTTCTGGTTTGGTAATACTTGTGTAGCTTAGCTGGCCAACTACAGACACTGTACGACGGTCGTTCGTAGTAGGAGCGCTGCAATCTACTTTAGAAACTACGGTCCATTTTGCTGTCGCTCACGTCGGCTGACCTGTGTGCATTGTGGCACTGCGCGATGTCTTCCCGGTGCCGCAGCGGCCCTTGTTCCCTCCACCCGTAATTGGGCAGTCTGTATAGCTGCGTGTAAGAATGCACTATTTGTAGTTTGAGTTTCCCACTGAGTCGTGTAACACGGTTGGTACCGGGACAGTCGTCAAACCTTTGCCCCATTCCATCGAGAACTTGCTGCGCCGCGTGTCTCAGCTCTCTTGCGACTTCTAAGGCCCAAAGTTTGATTTTGCGATTTTCTGACGTCGCAAGAATCCTCACTTCTATCCCTCCAAACAATCCCCAACTCTTCCCAGCGTGAACCAGATCAGCGAGCTGGCGCCCATCGCCCACTGCGCCCAGCTGCAGGAGCTCTACCTGCGCAAGAACAACGTGGAGGACCTCAAGCAGGTCGACCACCTGACCCAACTGGCGCACCTGAGGGTGCTCTGGCTGGACGAGAACCCCTGCGCCCTGGCCCCATCCTACAGGCACTACGTGCTCCACAAGCTGCCCAACCTGAGATCACTGGACAACCAGTGTGGGTAGAATAATGGATGGATTGGGGGATTTATGGTGTAGGACAGGACCTCAGACTGGATATCTAATCGACTCGTCTACGCTTCCGCAGAAAGCTCGCTGCTTCAAAGGAGCCTAAGCATGAACCAGATGGTATTGTAGGCCTGAATCTAAACTCGGCCAAGGTTCAAGCCTGAGAAATGAATGACAGTCCCACACCATGACAAAAATGGGCGGCGAGCAACCGTCCCATTATTGCTTCAATCGAGACGCCATCTTGAGCGATTGGTAAACATAGTAGGATAGAGCGACGCGACAAAGTTGCGTTAGCACTTGTATGGAAATCCGCTTGGGGCGGATTGGGGGGGGGGGGGTGCAGAAGGAAGCTAAACACTCCACTTCCATTACGATGGATAGGGTGTCCTTTCTCTGAAGCCACAGGCTAGTGCTGTGCTTGACGCAGTCGATGTCAAGCGATTGTGCGCTTAACTTCATATTCTGTAGTATCTCACTCTTCCAGTGGTCACCCCAGAGGAAGTGGCCCTGGCCCACGAGGCCATGGCCATGACCGGCTCCATGACCACTTCGATGCATCTGCAGTCACAGCAGAATCAGAACCCGTTTGAACAACAACAGTACCAGCAGCCTCTGTCGACCTCTCGCTCCCAGATGTCCGTGGGAAGCAGAGGGGACGCCAGGGGCTCTTTGGATGACTCCAACTACTTCGAGGACGGAATGGGAGTTCCAGTGCGCTACCACCACCATAGGACGACGCCGAGACAAGTGAGCTTGCGTCCAGGGTTTGTTTGAAGAAACAATAAGTTTTATCGTATCTTTTCTGTTGTAGTCCCAGAGCTACTACTCCCCTCGGAGGGAGGATGAGGAGTTTGGCTTCTCCACTCAACATTCTATGACCCAGTTCGCGATGGACAGATCCCACTCGGTAGCATTTGACGACGAAGACGACGACCGCTACACCGTCGGCGCCGGGGGAATCTATTCTTCGTCGCTTCCACTAGCCGAGGTATCGTATTCAAAGCGAAACTACAGCGACCATCCTCCAATAAGCGACTCTGTTGTCGGTCTGAGACGTAAAAGCAGTTTTCCTAGCTTCTGTAGTGCCCAGTGCAGAATGAAAAACCTTCAATTCTGCATGTTCTAACCATGTTCATCATCGATAGTGCTTAGGTGAGGTTTTGTTGGACGTCATACACAGCATAATGATAGCGCCTATCAGTGCAAAATTCCGTAGAGTTGCATGCTAAAGGCAAAGCGATGACTGAGACTTGCACTGAACAAGAAGCTACACCCCCCCCCCCCCCCCAGAAGGGTAGTTGCGGTTATTAGAGGTTTGGTGATAATGCGTCAGGGGTACTTTTAACCCTCTCCCCACTTCCCAGGTGGCCTACTACAATCCCGTGACCCCCTCCGAGGCCATGGAGCTGTCCATGTCCACCTCCATGCACCTTCCCACGGATCTGGCCACCGTTCTCGAATCCGATACTGTGGAAGCGGACGAGAGGACGGCCGATTCCACTACTCCCTTCGAAGAAGAACCGAGCGCGGATGACAGCGCCGGAAGCGCCGAGGAGGCGACGCCGCGCAGCCTCGTGATGGCCAGAAGCAGGAGCAGCGGAGGCGCCGCCGGAGGAAGGCGCGGCACCTGGGAGGACTTCAGGTGCGTGCCTGAGATAGAGTGATGATTAGGGTAGATATTCACTGGGTGTAGACGGTTGTGTAGGGTAGATCACGTGTAGAAGTACCAAACGAAATTTGCGTAAATATTGCGCCGCGCGGGGAAATTGCCATCCTAGGCAAAGCTGTGCAGATTTCAAAAGCCGCGGGGAAAATTTGTCATTGCCTTTTTAGTCGTTTAGTAGCACATAGACAGAAATTATTCTGTTTGAGAATGGGGGGGGGGGGGGGTGATTGGCGGATGCAAGTGGCGAGGTGGGGGCGTTTTGGTTGTACCGCTTTCGGCTTGAGGGAGGGGGGGTTGCTCCCCTCCCCCTCCCCCCCCCCCGCGATTGCACGTACCATGCGCTGCTGATGGATTCCACTGTACTTCACGCAGCCAACTGCCATTCAGCGTGGACGACGCCGACGAGGGCGGCTGCGCCAGGACCGACACATTCCCCGACAGCGACGCTGTCGAGCAGCAGCAGCTTCTGATGACCTCCAGTCTGCCTCCCCAGGCCTCCATCCTCTCCCGAGCCGTCTCCTCCTACTCTACCGTATCCCCTCGACCGGCGGCCAGCGTGCTTCCCTACCGGCGCAGCACCAGTCAGGACGCGCGCAAGCAGCAGCAGCCGCGCAGGATGCTGATGTCGAGCAGCGTGTACGCGCCCGGCGAGCGTCACCAGAGAAGGGGAAGGCAGCCGGCGGGAAGCGCCGCCGCCGCCGCCGTCCAGCACAGGACCTCGAGGTCGACCAGCCCCAGAAGGGTGGGTGACAACTGACACATTGTATACAACCGCTATCTGATCCATCCAAACGATACGGATTGCTAATGGTAGCAGTCAGCGTCTCGATCAGAGGGTGGTGGTATAAGTCGATTGCTGAGGACGATTACGCCAATCAACAAGTACAATTACAATTCGGAAGGGTGCGGACCTCTGTTGGATGGCGGCCGTTATTCGCGCCTAAGCTATGACACATTACCTGTTTCATACACACCTAACTAAACTTTGGAGTGATCTGTCGGCGCCTCTGAACCAGAAGGCACTCCAGTTCCAACTATGGTACTTTGGGAATGATTCTCGAGCGCGTATGTATACGGTACACATCGTTTCTTCAGCAGCGCATGGAGAACATCCTGTCGGCCGTGGGCGTCCTACTGGACGAGTTGGATCAGGAGGGCCTGCGCGCCGTCGTCGAGCACGCGCAGAAGCGCATGAAGAAGCAGCGATGAGACAAATGAGAGAGAGAGAGCGCAATCAAAACGCTATAACAATGCACTGAGATGTGGATACGCGCAATCGCTTGCTGCACTCGCGTGTTGTGTGCCCAGTGGTGTGTCTGCCAACAATCAAATTGCTGCACTTCCTTGCTATTTGTCTGTGTCGTGTGTCTTTGCGTCGTCCTCGCGCGAATCTCGACGGTTGCTTGTTCAAGCAGTATTTGGAAGCTTGCCAACAGAGCACCCGATCCGGTCGCCTCTTCTGCTTGTGTGCCGTGCTTTGATACCTACACTGAGTAAAGTACAGTATGCCAGCCTAAGACAATGCCGCGCTCGCTGTGATCTCACGTCGTCACTCGCATTGTGATCTCGATCGTTCGCAGCTTCGATCTCTGTGCAATTGTGTGAGCACTCTGTTTCTGGTCTGATAAGACACACAGTGTTGGATGCCTATTTTGACTGTTGTTCGCAATCAAAATATGTCGCTTTTGTTGAAGTCGAACTGTATTCTTACCCTGACTACTCGCGCACTTGAATGGGAAACTACAGTAGTAGTGGATACGCGCGAGTACGCAAGTCAACCTCTCACTAAGACCAACTGAGTAACTCCGGCCGACTTCCGGTCGTCAGGAGACAGTACAAGCTCAGCACTGCCACGAATGTATGTAATTTCAAATAGATTTCGCCGGCGAATTCACGACTACTACATTCAAAATAGAAGAGAAGCGACTACTGTACAATACAAGTAGTGTAGTACGAAGCACCTGGGTTGAGACACAGAGAATGCACGGAAAACGAGCGACGACCAAACAAAGCAAGGGAAAGGAACAGCGTCCGATACAGTACTACTGTTACCGTGGAAGTGTGACGCACAAAACACTACCGTATTCGCAAACCGGCCCAAAACAAGCAAGGTCGCGTAACACCAGAAGCAGCCAGCGGACAGAATCGAGACGCAAAACGGCGCCGCAAAACAAATCCAAACGCCCTACTTCTTCTCCGGGTCGACTATGAACTTGCTGCGCTCGTCCTCCTGCGCCCACAGGTAGTCGGAGTAGACGTCGGGCGCGGGCGCCCGCTCTTCTTCCGGTTCGAATTCGACTTCCACCGTCGAGGGCGGCGCTTCCTGCAGCAGCGTGTAGCTGCGCTGCGCGCTGCGGGGCGCCACCGCCGTAGCCGCCGTCAGCGATTCCGTAGAAGCTACTGCGGAGAGGGGAGGTGGACGCGCCGTGTGGTAGGCGGTGAGAGGGCGCACTGCCGTGTGGGCGCTTCCCCGGAAGCTGATGGCCGTCGAGACTTGACTGGAGCTGGTGGCGCTGCTCGTGGTGGTGACGACGCTGCTGCTGCTTCCGCTCTCACTGACCAGTATCGCCGTCTCCACCGTCGTCGTCTTCGTCTGCCGACCCGTCACGTGCACGGAAGGAAGCGAGGAGACGACTCGGGCGCGAGGGGCGCTGGCCGGCTGAAGGGTTGGGGAAGCTTCCGTTGTAGCATAGCTAGTAGAAGAGTGTGGCTCTAAGAAAGACGATCTAACGACCATCTCACGGCTATCTCACTGCAGTTGACACAATGTACCGTTAGTCCTCCAATAAGCGCCCCTCCTGACCATGTGCATAAGCGACGTCTTTCAGAAGGCGGGTAGGGGGGAGGGGAGCTTATTCGAGGATTTAGGGTGTTTGTTTTGTGTTGCTTTGCCAGGCTTCATCCAGTTGACGATACACCTTACCACATTAGTGCGCCAGCATACCTACCGTATTACGGTATTACAGTATCCCTTCCCACCCTGTCTCCACTGCGAATGGCGCGAATCGAGCTCAGCAGCGGGGCGTCCACCCTTCGCATGGGGCGCTGCTTCTTCGGTAAGCCGGCTACCCCGACATGTGTGTACTTGTAGTGTCGCAGTCTGTCCTTGTAGTAGCGTATGACGGTCCACACGAGGCAGAGGAACCAGAGGTAGAGGAAGAGAAGCAACAGAAGCACCGTCGCCGCCAACAGACAGAAGTACTGGCGCCAGTAGACGCCTGCCAGACTGCGCGGCGAGGCTGGAGAGGATTGTCGGGATTACGGTAGCTGTTGACGAGAAGTTCAACGGCGATTGATATAGAGTAAGGTACTTACACAAGTGCGGCGGTACCGTATGACGCAGAGTGCGCAAAGAAGGGAGCGCACAACTCTGGCGGCCGCAATTCTCAGGGTTGACGACATTACAATTGTCAGGCTCACAATCTAGCATACGTACCTTGCCGCAGGGTGTTACCAACACCTCGACGAATATTTCAGACCACTTGATGAACTGGGAAGCAAATGGCATCGGTTTTTACAACGTCAAGTTTGAAAGCACGTGTCCAGCGCAAGAACAACGACAAAAAGTTGGCCCCGATTAACCATCCAGTCTTCATACTACTCCAAAGGTCACACCGCTTCATCCATTTCCTCCCTAACCCTTCCTCATTCCTAATAAGGTTACGGTAGTTCTACCTCAACTACCGCCCTCTCTTGGAGCTACAGTATCCCCATCCCAACCTTGTACGGCGCAGAGGGGGTACGCAGTAGCTTGTGGGCCGACGTCGTCGAAGGTGCAGCCGCGGAACACTTCGGCTATGGCGACATTCTGTTCCCCATCCTCTCTGTAGGGGGTATTTGGGCCGTCGTTCGGCTGACCCCCACTCCAGTCCGTCAGTAGGGACTTGTAGGGACTGAATGAAAGAGTCAAATGACTATGTGTGATAGAAAGTGTGAGACAGTCGCCGCATAGGTGTTTCTGGGATCGAAAGTATACTCGAAGGTACTGGCAACAGTTGAGACTATAGAGATGGCGTACAAACCACAGTAAATTGCGATCTTACAGTAAGACGCACAAAAGGCCGATTATCAGTCACCTGACGGTCGTCCGCCCATCGCTGCCCACCCAGAACCAGTCGGCGTCCACCCTTCGCCGGCTACTGCTTCTCTCGTCCGTCGACTGGCGAAGACCCAGCCAAAACTGGCTTACTTTCTCTGAAATGAGAAGTCTGCGCACTTACTGCGCATGCTTTTGATCTAATGTATATCCTAAATGCTCTCACCATTAGGCGCTTCGGCCTCCAGAAAGTCGGCGATGTGCCTGGGCCTAACTTCAATGGGGAGAGAGCCGTTGGCGACCATCCTTCTACAGATGGAGACGGCCTCAGAGCGCGTCGTCTCCTCCCACTTTCCCATCTTGAGACAGAGACCCTTGGAACGCTCGGGACCCGTTCCCAAGGCCAAATGCCACTTGGCCTCGCATTTCCAAGCTGAGAGACGAGATGTGTATGCTATCTCACATAATTGAAGCAGCTAAGGAAGCGCCACACAGCTACTACCGCTGGCGCTGCACTGGGCGTCCACGCCGCACATGTTGGCGAAGTCGTCGAGGACCGATCTGTAGCGCAGGAAGAGAACGATGACCAGTACGCAGCCGGCTATGCAGATGGCGCACTTGACCAGCTGAACACATAAAATAGTGCGCGATTCTGGCACAGCCAGAGAGTACGTGCCGTCATGTAGAAGCACAAACACCTGACAAAGCGCGGCCACGAAAAGCGCGCGGTAGCTGTCGTTATAGAGGCCGGCGATCCAACAGAAGAGGCCCACAAGCGAGGCGCCGATCAGGCCTCCTTCCACGTAGAGCAGGAACCACCACCTGAAGCAGCAAGCAAGCGTAGTAGAAACGACTATTACACTTTCAACGCAAATTTACTGCGGCAACTGTTTGGCGCGCGCACCATCGGTGGTCGACCTCGGCGAGGCGCGCCTCGGTGGGATGCATCGAGAGAATGGCGTTGTCGTCGTCGTCCACGTAGAAAACGCGGAAGCCGACTCGCAGTCCGATACTGACGCCCATCAGCAGCACCACCAGAACGTCCCACTTGACGGCTCGAATGGCCGCTTCCTACAGCGAAGAATGCGCCGATGATCTACACTTCGTCTCGACTTCAACTTCGCGCGCCGCCGCGCACTTCTCCGTGCAACTGGCCGCAGCAGCTCAAGTAGAGGGGGTCGTTCTTGTTGAAGGGCTTCTCCTCAACTTCGAGCGTCTCGAACTGATCTCGTTCGAGCTCCTCCACGGTCGCCGCCGGCGCCGAACTCTCTTTGGACCTATGGCGCCGTTTTCTCGCAGATTTCGCCGGTCGACCGCTGCCGCTGCCTTGAAGGGACATTGCGCGTCTAACTTCACAGTCTCAAGTTCCACCAAAACTTCTAAACAAATTCGGTCGGTCCAAGATTCCTGCACAAGCTGTCCCCGCAAAATATCACATCTCAAAACAAGGTTCCCAGTATTCTACAGTAATCCAATTTGAAATTCAAATGAGCAAGAAATCGGCGAAGGCGCTTGTGATATACGCAGTTGCTCCTACGGTACAAATTTGAAATTTTGTCGGTTCGTACACGAAGCACCACCAAATTTCCGTCTAAGTGGGAATTAGCAGAAATGACCAATGACACAAACACAACATTAACAGCGACCGACAAGTTGTAGTACAGTTCGACTGTTCGACAGTTTGATTGAGTAGTGCAGTGTTCTTGTGCAGCTAGTGTGGTGCCGTACGCAGTACGCAATTTGAAGTTCTTGTCTGAGCGTATTCGAAGGGCAGAAGAACAGACGATTAGATAGTCAAGCCGACTTTGGGAGTGCGACGACTGATTTTGCTGTTTCGCCGACATCCCCTCACCCATCAACACGCATCATTCACTCCACACATCCAATCGCGTGTAAAGTTGTGTTAGGCAGGCTCGGCGTTGCGTCGATTGTTTCTTTGGCTAGAACGGATCGCCGCGAGGGCCAAGTGGTGGTGCTGGTGACAGCCGAAAGAGCAGCGGCGGCGGCGGCACGTAGTAGGTAGGGGGAAAGTCGCGTTCAAGGTCGCCGACCCTGCCTCCCTCCTTCTCGCGCCGTGGCGCGCGCCTTTGAACGTTGCCCCTCGCCCAGCCTACCCCCCCCCCCCCCCCCTCCCGTTCTGTCAATGGCGTTTGCGCAACGCCGTCACGCCATCGTGTCAAGTGCGCGCGCGCGAGCCCAGACTCGCCGTCCTTCCCCCCTTTCGCCTTGGCTCTTTGGGGCTTCCTTTCCGTCGTCCAACCCCCTCCCACCTTTGCCCACCCCTCCCTCTGTCTGTCAGAAAACAGTCTCGGTTCTCCCTCTCTCCCTAGTCGGCAGATTAATAGGCATAATCGGTCAACAAAAAGCTGCCGCTTCCTGGCGGTGCCATCGCCGTCGCCGCCCCTTTTCAATCGAGCGCGACGCCGCCACTTCGTTTCTTGGAAAGACGGCCGCCGACTTCCCGCCTTGTCACTTCTGGATATGTTTGGTGCCATGGTCGTTTCGAGGTCAAGCAATGGAGGCCTGGCCCTCATACTGGTTTGCAGTTAATGCTACTAGGTACAAGCTGCCGACTGAATAGGTAACAATAATTCAACGGTGCAAAATGCTCAGGCGTTTACGCTGTCTGCAATCGCCTCCACTCAAGCTGCGGGAGACGTAAACGAGGACATCTACAACAACACCATCACAGGTTGCTGAGAAGATAAGCTACCGTAATCTTTAAGATTCCTACATACCTAACCACTTCGCATCCCAGGCTCGCCGTTGGTGCGTTGCGGACCGGAGGCGCTGGCCATTCAGGCGTCGACGGAGAGGCCCTTCGGCGGCGTCGTCTTCGTGAAGCACTGGCGAAAGGAGGAGGGCTGCTACATCGACTTTGGCAAGCGGCCGCCCAATCTGCGCCGCTACCCGGGAATCTCCATAGAGCTCGACCAGCTTTCGTCCTGCGGCATCCGCATGCGGAGAAACGTTAGCGCGAAGCGAATAAATGGGACGATACAGTAAGATGATACAGCAACCCAGACGAATTGCAGGCGGCGACGCGCGAACTGGAGCTCTTCGCCGTCTTCGTGTTCAGCTTCCACGGGGAGCTGATCACGGCCGGCGACCGCGCCTTCGCCGTCCACTGCATTTTCCGCCAGACGGACATCACCGTCGCCACGCAGTTCAACTTCGTCTCGTGGGTAGATTTAGGCAGTTACCGTAACCCTACGTATCCCATTGTTGGTGCTCGTTCGCCTATCGCATTAGAAGACCCATCTAGGATGTACATAGGTGGGGTGCGTCACTATTTCAATATGACTAAACTTACAGGTAGTTGATATTTAAACCTAACAACCTGAATTGTGGGTAAGCGTAAGAATTATGGTAAAATGTACGAGTGTTTTGCCTCGAATGTTCGACATCCATGCTGCTCGCCAAGAATGCCCAACCCTAACAGCGATTATTGTTTCTTGTAAATCTGGAGAATTTATGTCGCCACTGAAGCCACCTTAATGTGTAACCCTGACTTGGAAACTCAGATATTGTTTATGACGTCAATTCAGTCAATGTTGCGTGCCTTGTTCAGAGAGCTGGGTACGCGCCGTTCGCTGTCGGCCACCGCCAGTATGCCGGCGGTTGGAATGAAGGTGGTCGAGGGCGTGCTACCGGATCCTTCGTTGCCGCAGGCAGCCACCGTTCGCGTGGGCGAGCGTCTGACCATGCTCTGGTACTTATCAGTGCCCTCTGGTGAGTGCCACTTCCCTCTGTCGCAGTACAGTGGCCAATCGCATAGTCGCACTTTCCCCTGCAGAGATCCAAGCGGTGCGCGTGGAGAGCTGCAGCGCCGAGACGCTGTCCGGCCGGCGGGTGCCGCTGCTCGAAGGCTGGGGCTGCTCGCGCGACATGGCCGCCGTGGGACACGTCAAGTACGAGGACGGTCGGTCGCTGGCGCACGCCCCGCTCGACGCATTCAAGTTCCCGGACGAAACAGACGTCTGGTTCAAGTGCTCCGTCAGAGTCTGCCTCAAGGGACGGGAGAGCGCCGAGGCAGAAGACGACGAGCGTTGTCTGCCCGCCCCGGTTTGTCTTGTCTACCGTGCATGCATATTATTGTGCCATTGGTTTCGCGCGAATGGCTGTTCTAGCGTCGTTCTATTTCAACATGCAGGTCAGAATTTTTGGCACTCCTCCCCTCCAAAAGGGAGGAGTGCTATAGTGATGGTGCGGATTCTGTGTAAATTGGAACGCTCATAAGTCGGGCTAGAGTTGGCCGATTGGGGCGAATTTTTTTTTATTCGATAGGTCTCGGGATGGCGCAGGGTGGATCGAAGGTCTCGACCTCCGGCCGGGACCCGATTTCTGGCAAGTTGCCAAAAACCCGGTTTTTCGGCCTCCGACGAACTTTGGACGCTTAGAATAGTGTCCTGGTAGATCGGAGCGAGACGAGCTTTGGGCCAAATATGTAAAAGACATTGGGCTATCCGATGGTAGGGGCGCCGTCGGGCTGGGTCCGGGCATGCCCGGGCCGGGTAGCAAAAACCGGGTTTTTCGACCCAAAAGTGGGGTCCCATCTCCCGCTCGGCATTTTTTTGTTTTGCTAGATAGGGGTCTGTTATGTTCTCGTTTTGAAGAACTCGGATAGCCTCATCCCGAATCGTCGCCAGAGTCTCGGTCAGATGTCGTACGGGCCCAGAAATATTGCTCAAAGTTGGGTTCCGGGCTCCAGGGCAAAACTTCGGGCAGGCGTAACTTTTGCTAGGGTGGCCTTATTGAGATGCGAAAAACACCACTCGATAGAGCTCGGCGTGCTCTACAACTATGTAATAGACCACTTTTTTCGGAATGGTCAAATTTTGAGTGAAAAATTAAAAAAATCGATTTTTGGGTCGAAATTCGAAATAGTCGCGTTTCGCATTTTTTGCTGCGCTATTCGATCTCGGCGATATTTGGGGATTAATTAGGCCGAATAAATAGAATTTTGGAGTTAGAAGTACAGCTTTGGGTGGGGTACATTTTTGGGTGAAATTTCGATTTTTTTGACAAATTTTCGGTATTTCGGTGCAAAATGGGGTCAGTTGAGATATTTCGGTGTCAGTTGGACTTTCACGTGATAGAGCATCAAAAGATACGTTGTTGTTGTTATAAGCACTTTTTCCGTCCGACGCGTATTTTGGCGGGAAATTTGAATTCAAAATTTTGGCTGCCCGATTTGTCGGGGGCACCTACCGTGTAAGTACTCGATTTTGGCTTTTCGGGGATGCTGATCACGAATTTGACGTTATCTTTTCGCTTTGAGATGTGTGGGACCATTTTTTAAAGAATTTGCTTGCCACCATATGTGCTCTCAAGTGGAAAACCTGGTTGTGTCAGTTCAGCTGAACCGAGGTGTGCTGTATGCCAAATGTGGGGTATTGAAGGGTCACAATTCCGAATTTGCTGTTAATTATGCGATCAGAATGGCCACTAAGCCTCACTGACATGTCTCGTTGGTCAATGGGCAGCATGATTCAACTCCCAAAATTCTTCTGAAAGAGGGGAGGAGTGCCCCGAGGGGCTCTGCCCCCGTCTACTAATCTTGTTGTCACATATGTAGATCTGTTTACGTACGGCGGCTTCTTCAGATGTGCGGCGCTTCACTGGACAGAGTCAAGCGAAGCGCCGTGGCCATCCTAGAAGATGAGGTGGATCTCGTGGAGCTGAAGCTGACCGTCGCCGACGCCCTTGAGAACCAGCTAGACATGGCAGTCATGCCAGGTGCTACTGTAACCCAGCGTCACCAATGCGCAGTAGTTAAGCGCCGCAACTTCCTGTTCCAGTGAACGTCTCACTCCACATGGCGGCTCCAGCCGCTTCCCAACTGGCGCTCAATGGAACCGTGCACAAACGAAGACTGGTCACTTCTCTGCCCTCCAGCGTCAAGCTGCGGAACCGGACCTTGATGCGGGAGGCGCCGCCACCCAGCGGCCGCTTCTGCATGCGCCGTCGCACCCTGACGCTGTTCTACAGCGCGGCCAGCTTGAGCTACGCGCTGGCCATCCTGCTCGCCTCCATGGCACTCTTCGTCTGCCAGAGGGGACACTTCGCCAAGTTTCGACCGAACGTTGACTGTCTCGACGACGGCGCTACTCACGCCGACTTCAGAAGTCGGGCGCGCTCGTCATCGTCGTCGTACTGTGGTGGCAGCAGGAAGGCTTCCGATTGGCTCTCATGATCCGAACATTGGTGATTGGTTGGGGGTGATTGGGTGCACACGCACACTGTGAATCGGTCGTTGCGAATAAGTGTCGCTGTTCTTTTGGGTTGGTTGCCGAGTTGTATAGGGCGCATGAAGGAAGGTGAAGCGAGCACAAGAAGGGTTGCTCGCCTAGTTGGAGAATAACGGAAGTGAGATAAGGCGCTGTTCATCATGCAACATCATAGGTGCAGGCCACCCGGAGGCCAGGGGGGGTTCTAGTTAAGGAAAATTTTTGAGAAGGGGGGGGGGTCCCGGGACAAGTGAACAGCTTTTTAGAATGGCCAAAAATACGCTAAAAATCGCCTTAATTTGGTCGAAAACACGCAAATTTGTGCATAAATGGACGAAATACAGCGCCGCAAGCGAAAATTTGGACAAAATAGGACCAAAAACTGCCAAAAATACAAGAAAATTTCCGAAATTTCCGGATTTTTTCCTGAATTTCGGATGTCAGGGGGAGTATCAGTGAAAAGTTCACTAGAGGCAGAGGGGGGGGGGGGGGGGGGGTTCCCCCCCCCCCCCCCCCCCCCCCCCCCCCCGCCTGCACCTATGTGCAACATGTACGTACTCCATACAATGTACCGATTCCGAACCCATAAGTACGTATCTAGGTATACACGGACAAGTCCCGTGGGACGCAAACTAGTGATGGCAACTTTCGAAATTCCAAAACCGGGTAAGTAAAAGTAAGTAAATTCTCTCAGAACTAGTTGAACGCTGAAGGGGACCTTCAGGGTGGCACTCCGCTTGTTTCAAAGCAAAGCAGACTGTTCGCGTCTCACTCGGTAATAATCCTTCACGAAAACGTCAAACTCGTGTTCAGTGTCGCCGACAATGTTCGGTCAAGTTTGGACAAGTTTGGACGTGTTTGAACGTGTTTGGACATATTTGGACAAGTTTGAACATGTTCGGTCAAGTTTGGGCATGTTTGGGGCGTGTTCTGACGCCCAAAGCAGGCTAAATGAAACTCAAAACGCAAAACAAACGTCGGATTCGTGTTCTGCGGCATCAGAAAGCCCAGAAACAACTGTCATCTCAATTTTGAAAATTCGACCCCGGGACCCAATTTTTGGCCGGCCGGGCGCCGAAATAAGGGTAAAGGCGTCCGAAATCGCAAAACAAACGCCGGATTCGTGTTCAGCGTCGTCGAATACCCCCGAAACACGTGAAAACTCAATTTCGAAAATTTGACCCAGGGATCCAAAAATTCGACGTGGCCAGGGTACGGCATCTCAAAGCGGTCAAGACACTTCGTCTAGACCAACTTTTGACGTAGACCACGTTGCAATGGTCAATTTGCGGCTAACGGCACGCTTTCCAGCCCAAAAATCCACTCAAAGTCGAAAATCCCAGTTTTCCGCTCGGGACCCGGGACCTTTGTTTCCGCGTAGCTCATGAACGACGCTAGCGATCTCAGCGGTTTTGGTCTCAAACGAAAGGTAATATAAATGCGCGGAACTAAAAATTTAGTTGACGAGGATCCGCCCTCGCAAACTCGAGTTCTGATTTTTTAAAGGTCGGAAAAAAATTTGAAAATTCAAATTTTCTACCGTACTCCCGCGTCGGACAACCTAGGGAGCCCGTTCCGGTCTTGCTCTGAAGAACATCCAAGGGCCTACCACATATCCAAAAATCATCAAAATCGGCCCACTTTTACGAGAGTTATGGCGTATTGTTTTTTTTTTACTTAGCAAAAATTTGAATTTTTGAATTTTCGCAAAATTCTTCCACTACCGGAATTTTCTAGTTTCTTGTCCACCCTGCGCGTCAACTTAACCTATCTAACGCAAAAAACCGCTTGGCGATCCGATAAGTGTAGCGCGAGAAAGCTTGGTAAGATGATTCTGTTCAATCCGACGCCCCCTATAGCACTCCTGCTTTTGCAAAGCGGAGTGCCAATAAAACCGGGTAAGTAAAAGTAAGTATACCCGGTTTCTAGAAAACCGGGTACCCAGTTTTATCCGGTTTTACCCGGTTATTTTTGGCGATTCTGGGTAAGTAAAAACTGGGTATGGCCAAACAAAACCGGGTAAGTACTAAGTATACCCGGTTTTTAAAAACCGGGTAAAACTGGCTGGTACCCGGTTTTCAAGTTGCTATCACTAACGCAAACTGTAAAGCCTTTTAGCCTTTCAGCAAGCAAACCGTATTGAAAACAAACTGAACTGTAAACCGTTATTTACGCAAAGCTGATCAAATTGGCAGAGTGTGCCAAAACTTTTGGCAGAGTGTGCCAAACAATATCAATCCAATTTGTGTTTGTCCAATACCAATTTGGGTTCATAATCCATTCCGATCCCCACGTGTACTTTTACTTGGATTAGTGTATTGTCCTCGCCGTTATTTTGACCTTGCGGTACACCCCCTGCTTGCAGTGGTTTACGCCTTTTGGTGTGCGCCTATGCCACAATAAGCCTTTGATCCAAAATGCGCAGAACTTTAACAATTTCCGAGACTTGTACAGAGATACAAACAGAACCTTCAGTCATTTGGTGGGGTCCGTCTGTTCGAAAGTCAACTGACATACCTAAGGATACAGTACACGACGCCACTCAAGCGGCTGCTTGTCGTGCCCTGCTTCCTGGACGACGACGTTGCCATGTATGAGTCTCTGGGGCCGACAGTCCCATCGCATGCCTCTGTCGACGTGGATGATCTTCAGTGGGATTCTGTCGGCCGGCCACTCGACGCTCTCCAACCTCCAGGTCGGCATCAGCTCCTCACTGGTAGCGAGACGGTGAAATGAGCATTCGGAGCGGTCGACGCGCAGCTCGTTCAGTCGGCCGCTCCGCCGGACGAACTCGCCGTAGCTGAAGACGGCGCCCCTTGGAACGCGCTCGAGTTCGAGCTTCTCGATGTGGAGTCCTTCCAGATTGGGCGTCACGGAGGGCAGACCGTGCAGCAGCAGAGTGGGAGAACCGCTATGCTCGACGCGCTCGAGCCGCAGCTCTCGCAGGGCGGTCATGACGGGAAGGGTCGTTCCCCTTGGAGAGCCGGGAGGCAGCCAGGGGCCACCGATGACCTCCAGGCGACGCAGACTGTCCGACAGACGTCCAAGACAGGCACTTAGACGGCAGCCCTTGTAGCCCCACAGGCAACGGAACAGACGGAGCTCTTCAAGGGACGCGTTGAAGCTGTCGAAGAGGATATTACCACCATTGTATGTGACAGAGCGCAGCGACGGCAACGCCACAATACGTTGGGCGGCCCTTGAGATTATGCCGTCATCGAGACTCAAGCCCGTGTGAAACGACTGGAGACGGCGGCTTAGCTTCTGCGACTCGACCACGCGCAGGAGGAATTCGGAGAGCGCACGTTTCTCATCTGAAACCGTGAGACACCTACTCCTCAGTCGGAGAGACGATAGCGGGATCTGCATGGATGGATGCCAAGAACGAGTCATTCATTCAAGCCGTAACCCACCTTCGTAAAATAGGAGTGGATATTCGTGTACCACCAGCTGCTCGAGTGAGGCCCAGCGGTCGCAGAGCAGCCCTACCATAGTCAAGGCTTCCTGTCGACTGACGCTGCAGTGCCGTCGCGTCTTGCCACTGGGTAGGAAGGCCTCCAGCCACTCCAAGGGGCCTCTCAGAGGATACTGGAAGTTAAAGAAGCAGCTGTGGCCACTGGCCGTGGTCACCCTCAGCCGTCCGTTGTAGATTCTGGGATCCTCCTCGGGGCGGAGCTCGGCGGAGACAACTTCTATACGCCAGACGTCGCTGTGGAGAGAGAGCTGACGCCAATCCCAGCAGACGAACTGTAGAGGGGCCCACTGCTTCACGTCGAGGTAGGAGACGATCTGGTGCTGCAGATGGGGAGGCAGCTGGGGAAGAAAGGTCCACTGTTGCCGATGAGCAACTTCTGCTGGCGTGCCTGAAGCTAGAAATACTGGCAGGAAATGTCGAAGTCACACACAATACTTGAATGGTATTACCCATCTTGCTTCTGTGCGACTCGTGAGTTGCGTCCATCCTGTTACAAATCTCCACCCTCGGCTGTCTATCTACTTCTTCTTCACAGGGTGTTGCGTTTCGCATTGAATTTTCGCATTGAAGTCTGGCCAAATTGACGTATCTATGTAAACAAATAGACTGAAGGTTTTAAGGCTGGCCAATCCTTCGCTATCGTCGTTCGATTCCCTTGTAGGCAAAGGTATCCCCCCCTCCCCCCCCCCCCGTCAGGAGACCTGAACCTCCTTATGGCCAAACTTAAGTCCTGCTGTGCCCTACTCGCTTGGGCCTCCGCCGAAGTCAATCATTAACTGCGGGGGCTGCAATCTGATTGTCCTCAGGCTTCCCTCGCGGTACAGAACACCTTCCAACTTATCTAAATCAGAAGACTGAGTTGCACACACGCGAGAAGCTTTTTTTTCGCCCGGCCTCAGCCGGGCGACACCCTACGAGAGCTCGGCGTGCGTGCGTGCGTGCGTACGTGCGTACGTCCGTAACGCTCCCAGATCTCGGCGTTGGAAAGTCGCAGAGCGGAGATCTTGGGCTCTACGGATAGGTCTCGACTCACTGATCATTCAGCTAAGAGGTTTCGAAATTCAAAAGTTTGAATTGCGCGCGCTACAGTACCCCGAAAGTCAAAATGCAAAACGGCTCTAACTCGCTCGTCTTACGTCGTAGAGCGGCGATCGACACGTCAGGTGAAAGCTCTCGACGCGCTCTTTCATGCGGCTGCAAAAGTTTTGTCAATTACGCAAACACGCACCGCCGAAAACGCCATTCTCGACATTTTTACGCTAAAATCGTTCTAACTCGCTCAACTTGCGTCGTAGAGAGACAATCTCAAGGTCAGTGGATAGCTCTCGACTCGCTGATCATTTGTTCTCCCATTGGTCGAAACTCAAAAATTTGAATTTCGCGAGTTACAGTAACCCGAAGGTTTAAAACGCAAAACGGCTCTAACTCGTCTGTCTTGCGTCGTAGAGAGGTGATCTTGAGCACCTTGGATAGCTCTGGACTCATTGATCATTGTTCTTCCGTTGGTCAAAACTCAAAGTTTGAATTTCGCGAGTTACAGTAACCCAAAGGTCCGAAAACGCAAAACGGCTCTAACTCGCTCGTCTTACGTCGTAGAGCGGCGATCGACACGTCAGGTGAAAGCTCTCGACGTGTTCTTTCATGCGGCAGCAACAATTTTAACGTTGCGCAAACACGCACCACGATAAACGCCATTCTCGAGATTCGAACACTAAAATTGCTCTAACTCGCTTGATTTGCGTCGTTGAGAGACGATCTCGAGCTCAGTGGATAGCTCACGACTCACGGATTATTTGCAAAACTTGCTCTGTCATATGTTTGGCAAAACTTTGACAAGTTTTTGTCACTTTTTTAAAAGCGTTGCTCAAAAGAGGGATTTTGTTGCTCTAAAAACCAAATCCCGGGCGATATCAATATTGCTAAGCAATACCCTCTTGCGAAGGGGGAGCTCGTGAAGCGGAGCAATACGGGCGATGAGCTCTCGCACTCTCTGCAGAAAGAACGAAACTCTATGCAATGTCAGTCAGAATACAAACTCAACTTTTTAATACCGGAGCTTGTTGTCGTTGGTAGATTGGGGTTCAGACTGGGTCCATTGGTTTGTTCGCCCAGGGTAGCGGCTGCAAGGTAACTGAACCACACAGCCTGTACCTAAGTACCCACCAACATCTTCAGTTCAGGGCAAACATATTCGCCTGTCACAAGAGGGAACTGTCCTGAATTTTTAAGATGAATGTAGATTGAAAGTAGGTTATTATAATTCCACTTAATTCAAATTGATTAATTGAATCTGGTTCCAATGAATTCAAGCTTACTATTAACTAGCCGTTCCTTCCTGTTGCAGAAGAATTTCTGTGATCTGAATAGCATGGGATGTAGTCGTCAATGGCCGTAATGTCCTGTTGCATGATCTGTCCTGTTCAAGGTCTGTCCGTTGCAAGGTCTGTCCTGTTGCAAGATCTGTCCTGTTGCAAGAGTTGTCTTGTTGCAAAATCTGTCCTGTTGCAGAAGGTCTGTCCTGTTGCAAGATTTGTCCTGTTGCAAAATCTGTCCTGTTGCAAGATTTGTCCTGCTGCAAAATCTGTCCTGTTGCAAGGTCTGTCCTGTTGCAAGATCTGTCCTGTTGCAAGAGTTGTCTTGTTGCAAAATCTGTCCTGTTGCAGAAGGTCTGTCCTGTTGCGAGCCAATGGCGCTGGTCGCCTCGCGCGACCATCCTGTTGCAACGTCTGTACTGTTGCAACATTTGTCCTGGTGCAGAAAGTCTGTCCTGTTGCAATCCAACAGCGCTGCCGACGTCCGTCCTGTTCATTGTCAAGGTCTGACCTGTTGCAATTTGTCCTGTTGAAGGGTCTGTCCTATTGCAGGGTATGTCCTGTTGCAAAATGTGTCCTGTTGCAAGGTCTCTCCTGTTGCAAGATCTATCCTGTTGCAAGGTCTGTCCTGTTGCAAGATCTGTCCTGTTGCAAGATCTGTCGTGTTGCAAGATTTGTCCTGTTGCAAAATCTGTCCTGTTGCAAGATATGTCCTGTTGCAAGATCTGTCCTGTTGCAAGATCTGTCCTGTTGCAAGATTTGTCCTGTTGCAAAATCTGTCCTGTTGCAAGATTTGTCCTGTTGCAAAATCTGTCCTGTTGCAAGGTCTGTCCTGTTGCAAGATCTGTCCTGTTGCAAGAGTTGTCTTGTTGCAAAATCTGCCCTGTTGCAGAAGGTCTGTCCTGTTGCGAGCCAATGGCGCTGGTCGCCTCGCGCGACCATCCTGTTGCAACGTCTGTACTGTTGCAACATTTGTCCTGTTGCAGAAAGTCTGTCCTGTTGCAATCCAACAGCGCCGACTGCCGCGCGAACGCGCCGTACAAAGCGCCGCGCAAAACAAATGATAGAGAGCGGGCAGATTTTCCGGTTACAAGATCTGTCCTGTTGCAAGATCTGTCCTGTTGCAAGATCTGTCCTGTTGCAAAATCTGTCCTGTTGCAAAGGTCTGTCCTGCTGCGAGCGAGCCAACGGCGCTGGTCGCCTCGCGCGACGATCCTGTTGCAACGTCTGTACTGCTGCAGCATTTGTCCTGTTGCAGAAAGTCTGTCCTGTTGCAAGTCAATGGCGCTGACTGCCTCGCGAACGTGCCGTACAAAGCGGCGCGCAAAACAAATGATAGAGAGCGGGCAGATTGTCCTGTTGCAAGATGTGTCCTGTTGCAAGCGAAATAGTCGCTCAAGCGGCTAGAATTGCCTGTGCGAGCGTTGTCGTACAGTTCAATGCCTGCGCGAGCATTGCCGTTGCTTTCCCTGGATGGATTGCATTGCACATTGCAAGCCTGTCTGTTGTACCGCGCGCTGCCGCACTGTTCGCTTTTGCAAGGCTCTGCAACGGTGCATTGCCGTACTGTTCAGGCGATGCCTGCGTTGAAGGCAGGCAGCAACAGGCGGCGCTAGCCGTGCAGCGATTGATTGCTGCCGCTGGCGTCCCGCTGGCGTCTAGGCGCGCGCGTGCTGAAGCTTGGCGTGGCGAAGTGCTAGCGAGGCAAGCGCATGCTGAAGCGTCGCGTGGCGAAGTGCTAGGGAGGCAAGCGTTACGGACAGACAAAACACCTAGCTAGCATAGTAATGTAGACTAGCCGTTCCTTCCTGTTGCAGAAGAATTTGTGTGATCTGAATAGCACGGAATGTAGTCGTAAATGGCCGTAATGTCCTGTTGCATAATCTGTCCTGTTCAAGGTCTGTGCGTTGCAAGGTCTGTCCTGTTGTGAGCCAACGGCCGTGGTCGCCTCGTGCGCGCGCCGCAACGTCCGTCCTGTTCATTGTCAAGGTCTGACCTGTTGCAAGGCCTGTCCTGTTGCAAGGTCTGTCCTGTTGCAAGGTCTCTCCTGTTGCAAGATCTATCCTGTTGCAAGGCCTGTCGTGTTGCAAGGTTTATCCTGTTGCAAGGTCTCTCCTGTTGCAAGATCTGTCGTGTTGCAAGGTCTGTCCTGTTGCCTGTTACAAAATCTGTCCTGTTGCAAGATCTGTCCTGTGGTAAGATCTGTCCTGTTGCAAGATTTGTCCTGTTGCAAAATCTGTCCTGTTGCAGAAGGTCTGTCCTGTTGCGACCCAATGGTGCTGTCCTGTTGCAAGGTCTGTCCTGTTGCAAGATCTGTCCTGTTGCAAGATTTGTCCTGTTGCAAAATCTGTCCTGTTGCAATATTTGTCCTGTTGTAAGATTTTTCCTGTTGCAAAATCTGTCCTGTTGCAAGATTTGTCCTGTTGCAAGATCTGTCCTGCTGCAAGATCTGCCCTGTTGCAAGATCTGTCCTGTTGGAAGAATTGTCCTGTTGCAAGATTTGTCCTGTTGCAAAATCTGTCCTGTTGCAAGATTTGTCCTGTTGCAAAATCTGTGCTGTTGCAAGATTTGTCCTGTTGCAAGATCTGTCCTGTTGCAAGATCTGTCCTGTTGCAAGATCTGTCCTGTTGCAAGATTTGTCTTGTTGCAAGGTCTGTCCTGTTGCAAGGTCTGTCCTGTTGCAAGATCTGTCCTGTTGCAAGATGTGTCCTGTTGCAAGGTCTGTCCTGTTGCAAGGTCTGTCCTGTTGCAAAATCTGTCCTGTTGCAAGATTTGTCCTGCTGCAAAATCTGTCCTCTTGCAAGATCTGTCCTGTTGCAAGATTTGTCCTGTTGCAAAATCTGTCCTGTTGCAAGATCTGTCCTGTTGCAAGATCTGTCCTGTTGCAAAATCTGTCCTGTTGCAAGATTTGTCCTGTTGCAAGATTTGTCCTGTTGCAAGATCTGTCCTGTTGCAAGATCTGTCCTGTTGCAAGATCTGTCCTGTTGCAAGATCTGTCCTGTTGCTCCTGTTGCAAAATCTGTCCTGCTGCAAGATCTGTCCTGTTGCAAGATTTGTCCTGTTGCAAAATCTGTCCTGTTGCAAGATTTGTCCTGTTGCAAAATCTGTCCTGTTGCAAGATCTGTCCTGTTGCAAAATCTGTCCTGTTGCAAGATTTGTCCTGTTGCAAGATTTGTCCTGTTGCAAGATCTGTCCTGTTGCAAGATCTGTCCTGTTGCAAGATCTGTCCTGTTGCAAGATCTGTCCTGTTGCAAGATCTGTCCTGTTGCTCTTGTTGCAAAATCTGTCCTGTTGCAAGATCTGTCCTGTTGCAAGATTTGTCCTGTTGCAAAATCTGTCCTGTTGCAAGATTTGTCCTGTTGCAAAATCTGTCCTGTTGCAAGGTCTGCCCTGTTGCTCCTGTTGCAAAATCGGTCCTGTTGCAGAAGGTCTGTCCTATTGCGAGACAATGGCACTGGTCGCCTCGCGCGACCATCCTGTTGCAACATCTGTACTGTTGCAAGATTTGTACTGTTGCAGAAAGTCTCTCCTGTTGCAAGCCAACGGCGCTGACTGCCTCGCGAACGCGCCGTACAAAGCGCCGCGCAAAACAAATGGTAGAGAGCCGCCAGATCCAATGCGAGCTACAAGGGGAGCGACCCTGATTGAGCGGCAACGGTGCCTTGCCGTACTGTTCAGGCGATGCCTGCGTTGAAGGCAGGCAGCAACAGGCGGCGCTGGCCGTGCAGCGATTGACTGCCGCCGCTGGCGTCCCGCTGGCGTCTAGGCGCGCGCGTGCTGAAGCGTCGCGTGGCGAAGTGCTAGCGAGGCAAGCGCATGCTGAAGCGTCGCGTGGCAAAGTGCTAGGGAGGCAAGCGTGGACGGACAGACAGACAGACACTACACCTAGCTAGCATAGTAATGTAGACTAGAGCCTTTAGCCCGTAGGAGAATCTCTATGGTCAAGACCTTGTGCCATTGTCAGCTCCTGTGCCTGGAAATACACAATAGATGCTTGGGTTTAGCCCATAGACAATTGGGTTTAGCCCATAGGACATTTCAGATAGATCTCAAGCCATTCGACCCTGTGCCCCTGCCAGTGCCTACGTTTAGGATCGTGCCAGCTCATGTGCCTGTAAATACACAGTAGACTCTTGTGTTTAGCCCATAGACATTTGTGTTTAGCCAATATGGCATTTCTGACTGATCTCAAGCCATTTGACACTGTGCCCCTGCCAGTGCCTACATTTACACTCGCACCAGCTCCCATGCCTGTAAACACACAATAGATACTTGGGTTTAGCCCATAGACATCTGGGTTTAGCCCGTAGGAGATTTCAGATAGATCTAAAGACATTTGACATAGATCCAAAGAGGTTTGATGCTGTGCCCCTGCCAGTGCATGCAGTGCCTGTGAATACACTTTGGAGTCTCACAACGACAACTCTGTCATGAATGGTGACACTGCAAAGTGTTTTTGGCGCGAAATCAAACGTCAATCGCAGTGTGTGGAGCCTTCTGTGCTCAGAATGTACTGGCGCAGCCAATATTTGCGAAGTATTGTGGAATTTAGTCATCGGCCAAAGTCCACAATAGGAGGTGCAAAACTACATGTCACGACGGTCAGTTTAAGCCATAGATCATCGCGATCCGTCAACTGTAGCTAGAGTTATCGTGTTAACAGACAAACAGACAAACAGACAAACAAACAGACTCTATGGCGCTTAGTATATAGGACTAGAGCCTTAAGCCCGTAGGAGAATCTCTATGGTCAATAGCTCATGGGGAATCCGCAGAGCATGAAGGAGATAATGCAATAATCGAATTCAGTGCACCACAGGACATTACAGATGGATCTCAAGCCATATGACTGTGCCCCTGCCAATCCCTACATTTAGGATCCCACCAGCTCCCGTGCCTGTCAATAGACAATAGACACTTGGAATTAGCCTGTTGCCAGTTGGGTTTAGCCCATAGGGCATTTCAGATAGATCTCAAGCCATTATTTGGCACAGTGCCCCTGCCAGTGCCTACGTTTATGATCGTGCCAGCTCCCGTGCCTGTCAATACTCAATAGACACTTGGAGTTAGCCCGTTGACAATTGAGTTTAGCCCGTAAGACATTTCAGATAGATCTAAAGTCACTTGACACTGTGCCCCTGCCAGTGCCTGCATTTACCATCGCACCTGCTCCCGTGCCTCCAAATACACCTCGAAGTCTCGCAGCGACAACTCTGTAGTGAATGGTGATGTAATAGCCTGAAATCTGCTTGACAGTGACTTGCAGTCACTCCTGAGAGCCCAGAATGTGCTGTGCAGTCGACATTTTCGTGATTTTTGTGGAATTTAGTAATCAGCCAAAGTCCACAATAGGAGGTGCACTATTCCAGGCAGAGGTGGTTCTTTTGAGCTATAGATCTCCAGGATCCGTCAACTGTGTCAAGAGTTATCGTGGTAACAAACAGACAGACAGACAGACAGACACACTCTATGCCGCTTAGTATATAGGACTAGAGTCTTTAGCCCGTAGGAGAATCTCCATGGTCAATAGTTCATGGGTAATGCGCAGAGCATGAAGGAGGTAACACAATCATTGAATTCAGCACACCGCAGGACATTACACTTCGATCTCTGGTCATTTGACACTGTGCCCCTGCCAGCGCCTGTAATTAGGATCTACATTTAGACTCGCACCAGCTCCCGTGCCTGTAAATACACAATAGACACTTGGGTTTAGCCCGTAGATATTTGGGTTTAGCCTGTAGGATATTTCAGATTGATCTAAAGACATTTGACATCGATCCAAAACAGTTTGATGCTGCGCCCCTGCCAGTGCATACAGTGCCTGCGAATACACTTTAGATTCTCACCACGACAACCACACGACATGGTGACACCGTAAAGAGCGTATGGCGCAAAATCAAACGTCAGTCCCAGCGTTTGGTGCCTTTTGGGCTCAGAATGTACTGGTGCAGCTGATATTTGTGAAATATTATGGAATTTAGTCATCGATCACAGTTCTTAAATAGGAGGTGCAAAACTACAGTGCATAGCGGTCAGTTTAAGCTATAGATCATCGCGATCCGTCAACTGTGGCTAGAGTTATGGCGTTAACACACAGACAGACACACGGACACACCTTTGCCGCTTAGTATATAGGACTAGAGCCTTTAGCCCATAGGAGAATCTCCATGGTCAATTGCGTATGGGTAATCTGCAGAGCATGAAGGAGATAATGCAATCATCGAATTCAGTGTATTGCAGGACACTACAGTTAGATCTCAGGTCGTTAGACCCTGTGCCATTGCCAGTGCCTATGTTTAGGATCTCGCCAGCTCCCGTGCCTGTAAGTACACAATTGATGCTTGGGTTTAGCCTGTAGTCACTTGGGTTTTGCCTGTAGAACACTTCAGATAGATCTAAAGACATTTGACATTTTGCCCCTGCCAAGCCTACATTTAGGCGCACGACAGCTCCTGTGCCTGTAAATACACAATAGACGCTTGGGTTTAGCTCATAGGCATTTGGGTTTAGCCCGTAGGAGATTTCAGATAGATCTAAAGACATTTGACACTGTGCCCCTGCCAGTGCCTGCATTTATGCTCGCACCAGCTCCCGTGCCTGTAAATACACAATAGGCGCTTGGGTTTAGCCCATAGACTTTGGGTTTAGCCCGTAGGAAATTTCAGATAGATCTAAAGACATTTGACACTGTGCTCCTGCCAGTGCCTGCATTTATGCTCGCATCAGCTCCCATGCCTGTAAATACACAATAGATAGTTGTGTTTAGCCCGTAGACATTTGGGTTTAGCCCGTAGAAGATTTCAGATAGATCTAAAGACATTTGACATAGATCCAAGGCAGTTTGATGCTGTGCTCCTGACAGTGCATGCAGTGCCTGCGAATACACTTCGGAGTCTCACAACGACAACTCTGTCATGAGTGGTGACACTGTATAGCACTTTTGGCATGAAATCAATCGTCAATCGCAGAGTGTGGTGCCTTCTGTGCTCAGAATGTACTGGTGCAGTCGATATTTTCGAAATATTTTGGAATTTGGAGATCGACTTAAGTCAACAAACCTTCATGCAAAACTACAGTGTATGACGGTCAGTTTAAGCCATAGATCATCCCGAACCGACAACTGTGTCCAGAGATATCGCGCTCACAGAGCCACAAACACACGGACAGACTCTAGGCCGCTTAGTATATAGGACTAGAGCCTTTAGCCCGTAGGAGAATCTCTATGGTCAATCGTGTTGGGTTCAACCCATAGACAACTTAGTTTAGCCCATAGAACATTTCAGATAGATCTCAAGCCATTTGACACTGTGCCCCTGCCAGTGCCTACATTTAGACTCTCGCCAGCTCCCGTGCCTGTAAATACACAATGGACACTTGGGTTTAGCCTGTAGAGTATTGGGTTTAGCCCATAGAACATTTCATATCGATCTCAAGGCATTTGACACTGTGCCCCTGCCAGTGCCTACATTTAGGGTCGCACCAGCTCCCACTCCTGCAAATACACAATAGACACTTGGCTTTAGCCCGTAGACATATGGATTTAGCCCGTAGTAGATTTCAGATAGATCGAAAGACATTTGACATTGATCCAAAGCAGTTTGATGCTGCGCCCCTGCCAGTGCACACAGTGCCTGCGAATAAACTTTTGGAGTGTCACAACGACAACTCTGTCATGAATGGTGACACTGTAAAGTGCGTTTGGCGCGAAATCAAACGTCAATCACTGCGTGTGGTGCCTTCTGTGCTCAGAATGTACTGGCGCAGTCGATATTTTCGAAATATTTTGGAATTTAGACATCGACCAAAGTCCACAAACCTTCATGCACAACTACAGGCCAGGACGGTCAGTTTAAGCCATAGATCATCGCGAACCGACAACTGTGTCTAGAGATATGGCGCTCGCAGAGCCACAAACAGACGGACAGACTCTAGGCCGCTTAGTAATATGGACTAGAGCCTTTAGCCCGTAGGAGAATCTCTATGGTCAATAGCCCATGGGTAATCAGCCTGTAGGACATTTGAGATAGCCCTCAAGTCATTTGACAATGTGCCCCTGCCAGTGCCTTCATTTACTACTGCACCAGCTACCATGCCTGTAAATACACAATAGACACTTGGCTTTAGCCCATAGACAATTGGGTTTAGCCCATAGGACAGTTCAGAAAGATCTGAAGACATTTGACATGGTGCCCCTGCCAGTGCCTGCATTTATGCTCGCACCAGCCCCCGTGCCTGTAAATACACAATAGATAGTTGGGTTTAGCCCGTAGACATTTGGGTTTAGCCCGTAGAAGATTTCAGATAGATCTAAAGACATTTGACACTGTGCCCCTGCCAGTGCCTGCATTTATGCTCGCACCAGCTCCCGTGCCTGTAAATACACAATAGATAGTTGGGTTTAGCCTGTAGACATTTGGGTTTAGCCCGTAGACATTTGGGTTTAGCCCGTAGAAGATTTCAGATAGATCTAAAGACATTTGACACTGTGCCCCTGCCAGTGCCTACATTTAGGCGCGCAACAGCTCTCGTGCCTGTAAATACACAATAGACGCTTGGGTTTAGCCCATAGACATTTGGGTTTAGCCCGTAGGAGATTTCAGATAGATCTAAAGTCGTTTAATGTAGATCCACAATAGTTTGATGCTGTGCCCCTGCCAGTGCATGCAGTGCCTGCGAATACACTTTGGAGTCTCACAGCGACAACTCCATAGTGAATGGTGACACTCTAAAGTGCTATTGGCGCGAAGTCAAACGTCAGTCACGCGAAATCAAACGTCAGTCACAGCGTGTGGTGCCTTCTGTGCTCAGAATGTACTGGCGCAGTCGATATTTTCGAAATATTTTGGAATTTAGACATCAACCAAAGTCCACAAACCTTCATGCAAAACTACAGGCTATGACGGTCAGTTTAAGCCATAGATCATCGCGAACCGACAACTGTGTCTAGAGATATGGCGTTCACAGATCCACAAACAAACAAACAAACAAACAAACAAACAAACACACGGACAGAGTTAGGCGCGTTAGTAATAAGGACTAGAGTGGTAAGCCCGTAGGTGATACTGTATACTCTATAGCTGAACGAACAGTATGGAAACAGAGCCAGATGCATCGACCCATTTCTGACACTGAGCCTTTGGCAGGGCCTGGATTTACCCTTGTGTCTGCTCGTGTGCCTCTGACTACATTGAATTTTGTTTAAGTTCAGTTTAAGCTATAGATCATCCGGAACTCTCAACGATCTTTAGAGTTATGGCGTTCGTTCGCGTTATTCGGCTGCTACAATACCCTATGGCATTCGTCCAAGCGAAGTGTGGTCGGAAGTAGGCCTAGCCCCTGCGCCACTGCTTGTGTTGTTGTGAAGGAGAGCCAATTCACTTCATTTCCTGTAGACTTGAATGATTCAGCAACAACGATGCATATGGCGACATGGAGCGTGAATTCAAATCGGCACGACAACAACAATGGCGAGACAACGATACTCAGACACTGCGAGAGGAACTAAAATTATGCGACAAATCACGAATCTTCAACTTCAACATCACAATCTTCAGGCGACTCTTGACCAAGCACTTCTTTGTGGACTATATTCCTCGTGCAGTTTGCGGGCAACTCGGCATCCTTCTCAGCGTCGTCTCCCAAAAATATCTAAACGTGTGCCTTCATACGAACAGCATGCTTGCTGGGAACGCAATTTCAAGACTCGTGCACCTTGACGTCAGAGAGGCGGCGCACCCGTGACAGGGCAACGTAGAGTTGTCCGTGTGCGAAGGCAGGAGGGCTCAGGTGGACGCCAACCCTCTCCAGCGTCTGCGACTGCGCCTTGTTTATAGTCATGGCAAACGCGAGTTGCACTGGGAACTGGCGCCACTGAATTGTGTAGGTGCATGCAGTTAGTGGAGCGTCCAGTGATGTAGTCATGTTTGAATGGATAGGTAGCTTTGCCAATTGCTGGTACCAAACCTATCGTACACACAAACTAACCCGAAAGAAGACCTGGCCTCTGTTGTGTTGCGACTCCAGGGTGACGCGAGGAATGAAGATGAAATCGCCCGCGTGAGACCCACTGCAAAGTTACAGTACGTCGTTTCAGAAAGGTGGAACTGAACTGTACAAACTAATTAGACAAACTTGCAAATCTCTGCGTATATGCTGTGCGCGTAGCACTTCTTGACGACGCAGCGGGTTCCGTTACAAAGGCCCGCGCCCTGGTTTAGGTTTCGCAGGAGCAGAATAGGCGCTCCCTCCTTCAGTTCCAGCCGATGTAGTGGCATGCCAGGCGGCGTGGTCGAGTGAATGACTTCGATGGGAGTGTACATTCGCGCTGCAAGCGTGGAGCGTTCATTGACAGAATGGTAAGCAAACGCGTGACAGCGAACTGGTAATCTATACCATCGAAGTCGTTGGCCGTTTCATCTGCAGAATAGTAGGTGTGGGCGTCGCCAGGCAGGCCGTCCAACATGATGTTGTTCAGGTGTCTAACCGTGTCGTTCTTTGGGGCCAGAATGGCGCGATTTCTCATCGACTCAGAATCGTATTGGGCGCCAAAGACGAACTGAGTCAACTCCTTGACAGTCGCCACTGCTATCTCTTCAGGCAGTTGCACGACTTCGCTGTCGCCATCAGCGTCGGCTGGAGGGAACTGGCCATCTCCAAGGGACAGCAGCAGTTTGGCGAACTCCAACTGAGTCGATCCTGTTTGTAGGTATTGGGTAAAAGTGAAACGCTGTTGGCAAAGCGCATATGTTTCATTCACTGAAGCTCTCACTGACTGTCTGTTCCTTCAGCCGTCGTCGCTCTCAAATTCTCAGTGAGACGGAGAGGAGTCACCTACAAAGGTGAAGCGAATGAAGCGTCTTGTGTACAGTGTGGGAGTATTGCTAAATGTAGCCGGCTGACCTGCTGCCACAAATGGCTGAATTTCAGGGTTCGACTGATGATTGTGCTGATGCTGGCCAATGGGATGACAGGCAAAACTTGACGGAAGTCACCAGAGAAGACCATAGTTTTGCCGCCAAAAGCCTTCCTATTGTCCAATAGATCCTGCAGTACAATAAAGAAAACTTGAAGGCGCGTACTTTCATCACCATACTTTCAACCTTATCTACCTGCAGTAGCCTGTTGACAGCTTCGATCGCAAACCGGTCGGCCATGCTAATTTCGTCCCATAGCAAGAGAGAAGCTTGGCGCAGCGCTGTGGCCTGAGCGCCCTGCTTGGAGACGCTGCAGCAGGTGTGCATGTCCAGCACATCCGTAGGAATGGCAAACGCGCTGTGAGCGGTTCTGCCATCGCGCAACTCAAGCGCTGCCACCCCAGATGAAGCTGTCGCTATGGCAGACTTTCCCTGCTGCCTGACCGTGTCTACGGCAACGTTCAGCATGTAGCTCTTTCCTAAAAGTGTAGAATACTGCATGACATGCAGCAAGGGGCAAACGAAGTTGTAGATTTGACTACCGTATCCGCCCGGCGCATCCACGAAAACCAGGCAAGTCGTCCGGGGGACGCAGTATACTCCACAAATTTGAACTCCTACGCACGGTGACTCCTCTCCAGTTGTGGCCTCCTAGCACCCCCAATCGCAAAACTAATGCCGAATTCGTGATCTACATCCCAGAATACCCCAGAATCGACATACAACTTCCTATGGACTCGTAGAACCAAAATTCTGCACTTGGGGTACGGTAGCATGCAAATCCGTCATAAGTATGTTAAACATCATCCTAAAAACAAAAGAAAGGCGAATTCCTAATCCGCCGCCCCCGAAACCCCCAAAAATCGGGTATAATCCCGCAAAGCCCGCCCCGACACCCAATGTTCAAATGGACGCGGCAGGGATACTGTAGCTCTGCAAATTTGTGCGCCGGTGTGGGTGCGCTGTTATGGACCGCGGGTTGCTGTCTCTTTCAAAAATACTTTTCTGGGCCAGATTTAAGCGCAAAATCGCTTGAAACCACTTTTGGAACGATTCGGCAACGCATTCGAGCGCTATAGACGCCGAAATGCGAAAATCGCAATTTTCGACCCCGGAGTCAAAAAAGTCGCAGTGTAAGAAAGTTTTTTGTGTTTCGCCCGATTTTCTCCGTTCATGGCTCATTCGATAGAGGACATCTGGGAAGGAGCCACAAGAGTGGTCCCGCCGCTCTAGCTGCTACCTAGCTCGCACAGCAGCCCGTCAAAGTCGACCCGGGGCTAAAAATCGCGAATTTTTCAAATTTGGCGCCAAAATGGGTCCCGCAGCGATCCAATTCTTTTTTTGCCAATCCGGCACTATCGAGTACTACAACATATCAAAAGATAGTATATACCATTATATGCAACTTTTTCGAGTTCTACCTTGTAGTATGCTTTTTTCAGTACTTTGAAATTTTAAATTTTTGAATTTCCCGCCAACGGGGTCCCGGAGCGTGGATCAGGTACCACGAACAAAGACCAATTGCGGCGAAACCCCACCAAATTGTCGACTAAATGTCTAGCGGCACTTCACTGTCCGTCCAGTGCACATTATCGCGCACACGCTCTCAAGTTTACACTGATGCCAACGTGGTGCCACAGTTTTTAGACAAAGCTTGTTGTTATAAACACCTTTTTCGTCCGACGCGTATTTTGGCAGGAAATTTGAATTCGAAATTTTGGCTGCCGGATTTGTCCAGGGCACCTATAGTGTAGGTACTCGATTCCGACTTTTCGGGGATGCTGATCACGAATTTCACGTTGTCTTTTCATTTTGAGATGTGTGGCACCATTTTTGAAGAATTTGCTTGCCACCATACATGCCTTCAAGTGGAAAACCTGGTTGTGTCAGTCCAGCTGAAGCTAGGTGTGTTGTATGTCAAATGTGGGGTATTTGTGGGTCACAATCCCGAATTTGCTATTAATTTTTGCGATCAGAATGGGCACTAAGCCTCACTGACACGTCTCGTTGATCAATGGGCAGCATGATTCAACTCCCAAAATTCTTCTGAAAGAGGGGAGGAGTGCCCCGAGGGGCTCTGCCCCCGTCTACTAAGCTTGTTTAAATTTGGCTTTTTCACGAAACCGCAGATACTCCGATTTGACGTAAGACGGATCTGTGACAGATACTGCACAACGAACCCTTAGGGAGTGTCGGGGTGTGATACTTCCACTCATAAACGGTGTACATGTGTCACCAGTAGCTGAAGGTGTAACATTTCCCACAAGTAGTATAGTAGCTGAAGATGTAACATTGTAACAACAACATAATCCGCCGATTTTTGGCACTCCGCCGCTTGAAAAGCGAAGGAGTGCTATAGGAGCGGCAAAGCCCACAGTTAACACCTTCGGGGCTAGCGCTCGCTACGAAGCACCTAGGGAGCCAATTTTTTTTTTAAAAGATAGCTTATGACGACGCGCAGCGTGCTCGGGGGGTGAAAAAATTTCCGTGGTGGAAGAATTTTGCGAAAATTCAAAAATTCAAATTTTTGCTAAGTAAAAAAAAAATCACCCCACAGTTGCGCAAAAGTGGACCGAATTTGGTGATTTTTGGATATGTTGTAGGCCTTTGGGTCCTCTAGGCGGCATCGCTGGAACGGGCTCCCTAGGTGGTCCGACGCGGGAGTACGGTAGAAAATTCAAAATTTTGAATTTTTTTCCGACCTTTAAAAAATCGTAACTCGAGTTTGCGAATTACCTTTCATTCGAAACCAAAACCGGCGACAATGCTTCTGCCGTTCTTCAGATACGCTGTGCCAAAGGTCCCGGGTCCCGAGCGGAAAACTCGGATTTTCGACTTTGAATGGATTTTTGGGCCGGAAAGCGTGCTTTTGGCGGCAAATTGACCATTGCAACGTGTTCAGCGTCAAAAGTTGGTCTAGACGAACTGTCTTGATCGTTTTGAGGTACCGCACCCCGGCCGCGCCGAATTTTTGAATCCCAGGGTCAAATTTTCGAAATTGTGTTTTCACTTGTTTCGGGGGTTTCCGACGACGCTGAACACGAATCCGGTGTTTGTTTTGCGATTTTGGACGCCTTTGCCCTGCTTTCGGCACCCGGCCGGCCAAAAATTGGGTCCCGGTGTCAAATTTTCAAAATTGCGTTGACAGTTGTGTATGGGCTTTCTGACGCCGCAGAACGCGAATCCGTCGTTTGTTTGGCGATTTGCGGTGCATTTAGCCTGATTTTGGCCGAATACTCACGCTTTGTCAAATTTCGCGGGATTCCGAAAATGCCGTCCGCCATTGATTTTGCTGCGCCTGCAGTACGCGTCCATATAAGACGCGTTGAGAAAGGCGTTACGCAAGCGCAATTGAATCGAGTTATAGGAGCATCGTACTGTAGCACCGACGCCGTTCACCCCAGCGGGGGAGCCCCCGCAGCGTAGCGTAGATAAGGCGCGCCTGTACAATTGGGGCGCCGCTGGCATTCTACATTGTGAGAGCAGACAGTCAGCGGTCAGTACAGCTTGCGCTCATCGTCGTCAGTACAGCCTGCTCCGACGGTTTCTGTGCCCCCGTCTGCTAAAACAATCACGCGGAGTGCCTATCTGACACTCAAGGAGTGTCACGTATCACTTGTTCACACTTTCACGTACTGTTTATGTTTTGTGATACTCGTTATATCGCAGTTTTGTAAGAAGTATTACGCTGCGCCCAGATACTTTTGTCTTGACAAATACCCTTGTCCGGGTTGTCTGCATAAATATCAATTGTGACATTTGTAAACATGATCTAATACGTGCTTCCACTGAAAAAGCCTGAATATCATTAACGAAGACTACATGACTACAAGAGAAGCGTATAAGAGAAGCCTGAGTTGAGTGTTGATTGAGTGGAGTGGTGAGAGATGAGGCTGAGTTAAGTTTTCGTCTTCGTCTATGTAGCATAAGAGCGTGTTACATCCACCCGACGTGCAAAGACGTCAACACGTATTGTTCTCATTGCGGCGTCTACTTGTGCGCGAAGTATTGTTCGGCCATATTTCATTCCGTCAAAAAATACGACAAGTACATGGATGGATTGCCCGACTGAGAGTTTATGCTGATACTTTTACTGTGTGTGGCGGCACGACTCTGAGGGTATAAACAGTGTCTGAGAATACACCTGTGTTGTCGAACTTGCATCAGTATCTGTTTGGCGTTACCAGTATTGTGTGCGCCCGCAAGTACTGTTCATAGTTTTTGCCCGACGCCATAGGAGTATCAGCACTCAAAACGAGAACAGTATGTGCAGACATTTCTAAACGCCCGAAAAATTGCAGACACTCGTTACGGTCGCGGTGAGCTCGAGAACAGTAGCACAGACAGGTCCCGCCAGAAAATTCGCTGAGAACAGTGTTATAATCAGACAATGTTAATGTAATCATCATCACGTACAGATACGCCAAAGTCAAAAGTATCTTGCCAAAACGTTTAATACTTCTTAACTCATAAATGTCACTCAAATGCGGGAATGGGAATTTAGGGGCTAGACTTGTTCTGCGTCAGCCATATGTAGGTATCTATATACATACATTAGCCCAGCACAGCAAGACGGACCTAATCTTGCGTTCTACAACTCGCCGCACACACCAACCACCACGATGCTGCGTCTGTGAAATTCACGGCTGTCATTGGCGATAGAATCTCACTCAGCTAGTCTTCATTTGCAGTGTATGGGCGCGCTAATTATTATATCCATCGTTGTCCACTGATCTCGCTTTCGTTCAATGGCTCGTGCGTTTCTTTCCGAAGGCTGGGCAGCTAAATACCGAAATACGTACATATGCGACGGTGAGAACGAATACGGCACCACGAATTTGAAATTAATTAGGGTATCTAGACGGAAATAGCAATGTATTACACTGTTCAATTTGAATTTGAAATTTGTTCTACTGTATCTTGCCAGTGATGGTGACGTAGCATAGTGCTTCAAATTTTGAATTTGAATATACAGTAAATGGATAGTGGGCGAATACTACATAGATTGTGCACAATTTTGAATTTGAATTGTTATATACGGCAGGTGGACAATGTTGGCGTGTCCGAGTTCCTTGATTCTATCGAGTCTTCTAACGTTACGACATGAATTGAGCAATTGTAAGAATCAATTACGCGGTCTGGCTATCTGTTTAGTGGGTGAAATGCGTCGTTCAGAGTCGACCGTTCTCGCTTTGAAAATCCTCCAACAGACCAGTTTTGCTTGTTGTGTGACGCTAGAAACGGTGGAAACGGTTTCGTCCTGCGAAATGTCGGCCCAATGTATCGGGACAATATACAACATTTCGCTAACAGTCTTCTAAGTGCAACTAAAGCTAGTCATGTGAGACAGACGTGGGCGGTGGCACGTGGCGCGTAGAAGGCACTCACAACTCAAGATTCAAAACTGACCCTCCCTTCTCTCTACCAACGCAACCGATCAGTGAACCGAACTCGCTGCCTTGAGTAGACGATTTTGAAATACAAATCAAACAATTTCAAATCACAAATGCAAATTTATGGATGTGCTGCAACTTTCAAAATTCAAACGAGTGCTGCATCGAATCGCCACCGCGTTGGTTATGTGAACGTCGACCTAATGTGGCTTCTGATGCGACAGTCTGGCGCTTTGCGGCTTTCATCTGCGTCCGTAGATTAGTTCTCCCATAAGAACAGTTGGTCTTTCCCGAAGTTTCGGCTTCGGGATGCGTGATAGATGTTCTGTGCAACTGCGAAACCGTTGTGGACGACGGAAACGTCCCGTGTCTGGTATCTCCTCGGGCGATGAGCGAGTCGCCAGATTTGAGCCTTGTGAAGCTGGAACCACACGACTGTTGCCCGGAGATAACGGGTTCTTCGACATTTGGCAGTATCTCAGTCAAAGTGGAGCCATGTGATGACCCAGTCGAACGCGCCACCAGTGAGGAGCTTGCCAGCGCTTGTGAGTGCCCTGCCCCCATTTTGTATCATCGGAGATTTTGCGGCTCCTTGGCAGGTACTCAATGGGTAAGCCATTCAGGTGGCGCCGTTGCGCAACCAACTCTTGATGCAATCGTAAAAATTGAGCCTGACGTCATCGCCGCAGCCTTCGACTCGCAGGCGCACAGTATAGGTGAGCGAGCTCACTTCCGTTTCGATTGCCGATGCCATCAAACCTCGCGCTGCTGACTGTCGCTGCAGGGTGTCAGTTGGAGTGGTATGGCTCAGTGCCTGTTCTGGGCGCAGGCGGGCCACCCGCCGTCGTCAACGTCACCGTCTCGCCTGCATTGGTCGCTGCCGGAGCTAGCAATCGCGAGAACAATCGATCCACAGCCATCGATGAAGAGGCCTACCGTGAGAAACGCCGTCGTCTGCCGCTGCCGTCCATCGCCACATCGGTGGCGAGAGTGTTCGCTCGGCCGGCTCTTGGTCGGGCAAGTCGTCGCGGGTCCACGCTGACGCCGCTCGTCGAGGAGAGCGAAGACGACGACGACGACGACGTCTTGGGAAGTCGGCTGTTGAAGCGAAGGCTAAGAAGGCGCCTCAATTCTGCCGAGAGGCGCGGGCAGGAAGTGACTTGGCCCAAGAAGCCTCCTCAACCAAAGCTCCACGAGATCCAGTGCCCGGTCGAGTCGTGCGGCGGTAGGCGAATTCGCAGTCGGCGGCCGGGACACGAGCACGACCTCCTCAAGGACCACATGAAGGCTGTTCACGAGCCGACGGCCGACTTCCGCTGTCGATTCTGCTACGAGAAGCTGGCCAGAGGTAGCGCTCTGCTGGCGCACGTCAAACTGCTCCACGGGCCCAAAGACGACGAGGAGTCGGACGATGAAGCGGCGGTGAAGCGCGCCAATTGCGGTGCCACTCGGAAAGGTCGCGATCTACCTTCCGTGACGCCGGCACCGCCGATCAACCTGGACGAGTTCGTCGTCGTCGTGGACGGCGTGTTCTACTGTCAACTGTGCGAGCGCGTCCGTCGCCAGTCCTACTCCTTCTCCTCCATGGAGTTCCTACAGAAGCACCTGGAATTCTTCCACGGCGGCCACCGGCCCCATCTCTGCCCCTTCGCTGACTGCTCCTACCGAGCGAAGACCAAGCAGAAGTTGGACCTGCACGTCAGCGCCGTCCACAAGAAGGATCGGCCGAAGCCTTTCGGCTGCGGCGTCTGCGCCAAGCGCTTCTTCACGCGCCACCTGCTGCATCGTCACCAGAGGTCGGTGCACGAGAAGGAGCGCGCCCACCGCTGCGACAAGTGCCAGAGGGCCTTCAGCGAGGCCGGCTACCTGAGGCGCCACATCGCCGTCGTCCACAACGACGTCAAGCCCTACAAGTGCGTCGTCTGCCAGAAGACTTTCGGCCTCCATCAGTCGCTCATGACCCACCTCAAGTCGCACAAGAAGCGTCCGCTCGATGTGGTACAAAGCGTGGAAGCGCCGGCGCCGAAGAAGAGGAAGCGTGTCTCAGTTGCGAAGACAAACCTAGCTTCCGCCGCGGCAAGCGAACCTGTCTCATCTGAAGAGCCTCCTGAAGCGCCCATCGACCCGAGCGCTGAAACGCCCGTCCAGGATCCGCAGCCCCTACTCATCACCAATTCTTTCACGACGGAACCAGTCGACGAAGTCGAGTTGACCGGAGAGTCGGAAGGGACGGCCAGGGAATTGGCCGGCCTCTTCACCTGTACAGTTTGCACACATTCCGAGATCACCTTTGCCAGCGCCGAGTTTCTGGTGGGTGCTGTGCTATTAGTCAGCTTTTGAGCTGTTGCAAGAAGTTTTTGCGTGTATTGCTAACACTAGCCTCAGAGTCTGCATGCTATGATAACCTTTCCAATCGAATCGACAACAATTTGACGTCTCGGTCTGTGGTACAAGTCGCGCCGAGATCGCTTCAATCAAGCCAGAGTTGTCGTTGCCACAAGTCGGCTAGTCGTTTTCTGGGATGCTGAAATATTGCGTTGCCAAACGTCGAAGCGCATTAGGCTACAAATGTTACCCGTTGTTTTCTGCCAATTGCAGGAGGCGCACATGAGGGCGATGCACGGCGGCAACCGTCCCCACCAGTGTCCCGAGCCGGGCTGTCGCTACGCCGGCAAGAAGAAGTACCACCTGACCATACACATGCGCTCCATGCACCTGGCCAAGAACGGGCCCAGGCCCTTCAGCTGCGACCTCTGCCACAAGACCTTCTGGAACGACTTCGAGAAGCGCCGACACGCCTTGGTGCGCACCACCGTTGAACTTCATTACCTGAACGTGTACGCCTGCAAAACAACGCGTACCGTAGATACTCTAATAATCCCCCTCCTTCGAATAAGCCCCCCTTCCAATTAGCACCAATTCCGAGAGGGATGTTGAAATATAGGCGCCCAGAGCGCTGGTATACATACCATATGGTGCTGAGAACCATGGAGGCGATTGAGTAGTATCTTCCCACACAGTCCACTTCAGAGGGTGCACACGCCTCTGGACCAGCTGCCGGAGGTGTGCGAGCGCTGCGGTCGGCGCTTCGCCGAGCGCAGCTACCTGCACAAGCACGTGCAGCGCGTGCACGAGGACGTCCGGCCCTACAAGTGCGTCTACTGCGAGAAGCTCTTCGGAGAACTCAAGGAGCTCACGCGACACCTGCGCACTCACAGACGGGAGAAGATCTTCGTCTGCCCCATTGACGACTGCCCCTATCAGGTAAAGGGTCTTCCGTGAATACTCTGGTAAAACCTCGCCTTCTAATAAACCCCCCCCCCCCTCTAATAGTACCCCGTCCTGTGGGGGGGGGGATTGAAATAACAAGTCCTCGCCTCTAATAGAGTACCCCCTATTCATGCACTATGGTATCTTTACGTCTACAGTATACTGCATTCATGTATACTGTACTGTACTACTACAATTACTATATGTAGAGACATGTAGTAAAGACAAATTTCTTATGGTGTTGGCACCTTTCTGCACATTTGGGTTGGAAGAGGAGTTGTATAAAATAAGACCTTCCCTCAAACAAGCCCCGTGTGTTTATAGAGTGTTTACGGTACTGGCAAACAGCACCCATAGCGAATATCGTCCACTCCGCAGCATCTTCATTGAAGAGTGGTTGTATGGGAGATGTTCCGCTTTGTTTCAGTCGTGCGACACCAATTCTCTGAAGGGGCACATCAAAGCGAACCACCCAGATCACTCGCAGAGCTCCATAGAGGTGAGACGGTCGGATTGATTAGGAACGAAATCACGTCACGTCACTTCTTGCCTGTCGTTGGTACAGTGCGCTTTTGGTTCTATTGAGCTTGATGTAGGGAAACGTGCTTGTCCATTGTTGAGTTTGTGGTCATTTGCAATCGTTTGGGTGGGGGATGCGTTCGCAGAAAGGTATTAGGCCATAGTGAAGAGGTGATGGCAAGCGGTTGTGCTTGTTCAACGAGCGAATAGGCGAACTTACTTCTGCCGTTCGTACAATGCGTTTGTGGTCGTCGCTCACTACTGTTTCGTGTTTGTGTCCTTCGTTCGACAGATTTTGAGCGGAATATTGGCGTGAGAAGTGCGCAGAATACTATCCAGTCTCTCAGCAGTTGTACATGTGCTTGATCTTGCGAATGTCGCCGTCGCTGAGGGGCGTGTTGAAGGGGTACTTGACCATCAGGTGGTACCAGGCCTTGGACCAGCCGCCGAAGTTCTGCCAGCCCCTCCACTTGGGCCGTACCGTCCACAGAACGTTGTTGCTGGCGTCCCACACCTATACAGTATACGGACGGAGGGCAGTGTCAAAGTGTTCTAACACTTTGGCGAAGTGGCTAGTGACAGCAACTGTCGGCATACAAGTGGGTATATATGTACCTTGTAGTGCAGGATGGAGGCGTAGTCGTAGCCGCCGTTGTTGTTCCTGTCGATCTCGTTGTTGACGCGCTTCTCGAATTGCTCTGAAGACGCATCTGGATAGGGTTAGCCCTCCGCTCACTGTGCTCGTTGCGTGGTGGCTCACTTTGCGCGGAGCGCCGAATGTTGCCCCAGTTGACCTGGACGAAGGCGTCTCGGTCAGGGCGGTTGTGCTCGTGGAAGAAGCCAAGCGAGTGCATCGCCTCGTGCTGGATCGTCTGCCAGTTCTTGCAGCCGCTACCCAAGGAGATCTTTTGCTGAAGACCTGCAATAGATTGGTGGGGGATCTATGGAACCTGGTTGGGTTACTGTAGGTGGCAGATGGGCGACGTCGACCTTACCGACGCGTCCGACGACGGCGAAGCAACCGGCCTCCTCCGTGAAGCGAACGTAGTCGCGGTCGCTGCGCTGTCTGGGCACGAACTTGACGCAGGTCTTCTGGGCGAAGCCGGCCAGCGCGTTGCGAATCTTCCGCTTGCTGCAATGGGAACACGACCATCAAATATACCTAGAACCTAGTCACCGCCTACAAAAGGGTATCGCATCTCCCGCTCACTCGTATTCGAAGTAGGTGTCGGCGAAGTCGTAGGGGACTCGCACCCAGCCGTCGGCGCCTTTGGGCCACTTGTAGTCTTTGCCGTCGAGCAGCGTCGACTCCAGAGTCACCAGCGTCGTCCGCTCGGCCGTCTCGCTGCCGCCTTCCGGCTGTTCGGGCCTCTTCCAGAGGTGCTTCTTCAGAGACTTCGACATGATCATGTCGCCCTCGAAGTACTTGTCGTTGGAGTCGGGCGGCTAAAAGGCGTCTTTTGATTGCCTGCCAACTGAGAACATACGACAGCAACAATGTAGAACCGACCCGTGGCGCTGCCAGCGTCAAGGGTAAGATGGCAACGGCGTAAATTGAGCAGAAGTACATTGTCCAGACCATTTGTTCCTGGTTGTCGTTGGCCAGTGAGGGAGATCGATTGTATTGTAACTGAATCAAAGACCCGTCGCTGAGACCGCGTACCTTCGGTTGGCTTGGCACCTATCGCCGCGAATGGCAGGGAGATGGCATAACGCCGACTGAGATTGTCTCGACTGCAGAATATATCTGGTCTAGTCTCTCGGCGCGACACAGAGAACGAGGATGAATGAGCAATGTTTGGCACGATACTCCATTGAATAGACTGGTAACATAGTGCTCGCTGAACACTACAACGGACGACGGCGCTATGTGCTGGCGACGACTGTTTGGGGAGAGGCAATTTTCTCTAGCAAGCAATGCGTCGCGCACCCTGTTATGGCATTTTGAGGGGAAACATCACATTGTAGCTCAAGAACGGAAGTTGTAAACGGGAGATACTGTACTCCACCTGTCCTCAAACTAGACTATGCGCAGCCGTGGCAGCCGCTGTGACAGGGTGACTCACTCGCGAAGGCCTTCCACGCCGCCCACCTTACGTCTAAATCTCTATATGCTGTCTCTGTCTACGTTGCCAGCCAGTAGGCTATTGAGACATTTGTAGCGATGACGCAACTGAGACACCATGGAGCTTACCGTATCCCCTCACTTATGTAGCCGGACTCGACCTATACAAGTGACTACTCAACTCAGCGACAAACGTTAGCGATCGGCGCGGACTGCTGCTCTCACTTGTTGATAGGCGCCAGTGAAATCGGTAAACGGACAAACAAGGCATATCAAATGTCTCACACGGCCGTCGGCGCAACTTGACTGCTGCCGATGATAATGATGATGTAAGCTGCTGTTGACTTTTGGTAGGTATGTAGCATTTTGTTTGGTGGAGTTGCTACAAACCACAAGCTGCTGACTCTGCCTACTCTGCGTCTTTCTAGCAGATCAGTGCGAATATCGCAATGACCTCTCGTAGTGCGTACATACTAACATCGTTGTACATACATTGGCTGCCTGCGTACACCGTTGTACGTTCAGTGCATAATTGCTACGGTTAGCAACTACAACAAAGCAGCCGCAGCCAATGGGAGATGCAGACGCTATTATACCTATCTATCTGGCATTTAGCAGAGATATACTGCCACAAACAAAGTACTATACATCCTTCTGACCAAGCACCCCATTTCTAACACAGAACCAAGTCTGGATGCTGACGATGAAGACTTCATCACCCGATGCACAGAATGGATAGATTTTCCTGACTTATGCTTCGTGAAAGTTGTTTGTTGAAGTGTCAAGCTGCTTGTTGTTGGCCAGCGGACAGCGAGAGCGTTCCGGCTTCACTCAATTTTGGAAAGTCCGCGAATGAATGTTCTCCCCATGCGTCGTTGTGTGCCTATGGGTAGTGGGCCGAGCAGCGGCTTGCTTTCTCCCGCGGCAGTTGGAGAGGGTGGACGAAGCGGCAGCAGACGTGTTTACAGAGTGGACAACGGCTCGCATCGATCGCCTTCTCCTGTCCCACCCCGGCGAATGAAGCCACACCCTCTTTGCGGCTGGCGCCAATGGGCTTCGAGCTACATCTGCGGGCGCGCTCGCCGGCCGAAGGACTCGTAAACAACCTTCAGACGCAGTCGCGGTGGACAACAACAACAACAGCGGCGGCGGCGACGGCCGCTTCATCTCCACTCGATGCTCCGGCCGGAAAGCTAAATATAGGTAGCTTCGTTGCGCCAATGCAAGATTCGTCAAATCCCCCCGTTCCTCGCGGCGTGGGTAGGCTGTTGGTGGAAGGAAGATCTCTCTTTCTCCGCCTAGCCGTCGTCATTCTTCGCGGATGGGCATTCGCAGTTGGTTTTTGCCCATGCGCCGTCCGCCCGTCCGTCGGCGCCCACAGTGAACAACATTGTAGCGCGCATCTTGGCGCAGCGCAGTCCATCTTGGCTGTGGGTCGTTTCTCCTCTCCCCCAGCCGGCGCAAATAACATAGCGCCAGTCGGCTCCCCCGAACCCCCCCCCCCCCCCCCTCAATATATCCTCCGCCTTTCCCCCCTGACAGTCGGTCTTTGTCTGCGGGCGGGCCCACGACTGTCGAATTACCTTTCGAAAAAACCACACGCTGCGCCCGCCTATCTGGGGCGTCCTGCGGCCTGTTTATTCCATGCAAATCACCGGCCATTCAGCCTGGCCAGGGGGAGCCCTTCGCCCGAGGGAGGGAAAGTGTAGGGTGGGGGGGAGGGGACGGGGGTGCTCTAGCCTTCCTGTGTTGTGATGAGATTCCGCCCTCCCCCAGCGGGCGCTGCGGCGCATAAATCGCAGGCGGTTGGCTCTTTCTTTGTGGCCCATTGGGCAAGGTGGGCAACAGCAAGCGCACTGGCGCGAGATTTTTTTGCGTCCTGCGTCCACCCTGGACTGCACAACCAGATAAGAATGCTGCTGCTTACTTGAGTGCTCAATTTGTTATGACACACAAAGGTTATTGACTGAAACGTTGCTCACCAAAACATACCGTACTTACGTATCGCAAACGCGTACGCCCCGCCCCAGTGCGAAGCACTCAACTTTCGCAATGCTGCCTGTGCCTTATCGCAGAAATGTTCTTTGTTCGTCTCGTGACTCGGCCCGTTACTCAATATTACGCAATGGCGGGCGCTAACTGCTAACCCTATTTGCGAGCATTTTCTTCATCAATGCGGCTGAGTCATCAGTCGGCGGCGGATGCAGGAAGGCGAGAAGTCAGCGTTGTTTTCCTTGCCAGATAGCTTTCATCCGTTCGCTGCTCTCAGCTTTTGCGCGAGTGGGTTTGCATTGCTTGCTGAGCGCGTGAGTCCGTCCATTTGGCATGCGAACGGCTCGAACGGTCGTAAACGCGCCCAAGTTGTATAATTCGTAAACAAACTCCATTGGCGCTGAGTCAAGGGCATCACACTTATCTCGCGTCTTGTTGTTCCGCCGGATTGCAACTGTTGCACTTAGTCGGGATGACTGTGACTACGAAGCGACAGGCGCTCTTGCGATGACGGCCGTCGATTGCGTCATACATATGTACGTACCTACGAAGCAGTTCAGAAATGTGCATTGATGTCATTATTGCTAGCTACAGTACACTTTACTCCAGTTTGTCTTGCTCTCCGCTTCTTTTAGGTGCGTTATGGCGACAGGAAGCAGCCCTCCCCCTCACATTAGCAAGAGGTCAAGCAAAAGAGATGGCTCATTTGGGGGAGTGTGGTGTGGTGGCCGTTCGTTGGCCATCGTCGGTCGATAGGACACTACAACCACCTGCGGAATTGTCTTCTCCTCCCTCCCCGTCTCATTGTGTCCTCTCCCGCTGTGTAACAAACCCAACCAATAAACGCCGCCCTTCGCAAAGAGAGAGTATCCGCAGTGTCCTCTGGGGGTCACTCTCTCTCCCCCACGTTCTCATGCCTAATGACGACGTGCGCGCGCCCATTGTTTGAAGACGAGGTCAGCGCGGGTCAAGGCGACAACGCCGCCCCCGCTGGCCTTCCCGCCCGTCCATCCGTCCGTTTGCCCCCCCCTCCCCTCTCCAATCTCCCCGTCTTTTTTCGCGCCCTCTCCGATTTCCTGTCCCGTGGCAGGGTCGCCGCCACTGGCGGAACATCTGCGTCTGGGCGCGCCGCCGTTTCAAAATTCAGTGTTGGCGCCACTTTTGAACGCCGTCCGTCCTCTCCTCCTTTGTCTCTTGTCTACTCGACTCATTTCTCCCACTCACTCGGCCGGTTGCTTCATCCAACACTACTCAGCTTCTTACAACTTCGATTGTAATTCGCTGCCAGAGTAGTAGATAGTAACACTGGTGGGACGTGTTTGTAATAATACATACGTGAGTAACCGCAGTGTTATGTCACGCGTATATACAGTATTTAATTGGTATAAATTTTTTACTGGGCCACTGCTCGCCAACATTTTCGTTTCTCCCAAGTGTGTCCCTGGACCAACAGGTTGCAGGCTCTGCTGGGATCTCGGCGCGCGCATCACTCGACCTATTTTCCGAGGCTAATTTTGGCCCTCGCCGAAAGCGCCCTTTGAAAATTTGCCCGCCAACACGCATGCGCTGGTTGGTGGTGCTGGATGGAGGAGCTGACTGCCAAAAACTGGTCTTCTTCCCCACAACACAGTGGCCATTGTATTGTCGGCGATCGACGCCGCCTCTCTCCCTGTCCGACAACATTCCGCCGATGCGCCTGCGCGCTGCGCACGATTGCGAGAACGGGTCCTCCCTCCCTCCCTCGACTCCCATTCCGAATCGGCTGTGGGACTCGTCTCCTCGCTCGGTTGTCATTGTCGTCGCCGGCTGTAACCTTCCCTTCCGCTCCGCTCCTCCGTCGTGGCGCAGAGAGGCGACTTTCACTTTTTCGCGCGCGCTCGCGCACACGCGTTGAGGAGAATCGCCGCCGGCCAACCAACCTCTCCCACTCTTCTTTTCGGCCGCACGCGGGCGCATCCGACCTTGAAGGTTAGATCAGCGCGGGGCAAACGACGACGAGAAGACGCCGCCGTCGACGGACTTGGTTTTTGGGGCGTGCACGCGACTCGCCGCCGCCGCCGCCGCCGAAGGAGTCGCCTTTGCGCAAGGTCGACTCCTCCCGCGCCGGCGACGTCTGCGCACCACTCGGGGAGTCGCCGGCGATGGCCATCAGACACCGCCGGCGGCCAACGCGCGTGCTCGCGTGCGGTTTCCTAACCCAGATCCTAGGGCGATGAGTCTCTTCCCCCACCCGTCAGTTAGTTTCGCGCCCAATTTTCATAATCTCCGACAGCCTATTGAATCGACTCCGTCTCTTTCTCTATCGGTTTCTTCTTGCCGGTGACGACGAGGTAGCCGTACTTGCGGCGCGGATAGAGGCGAGGCGTCGAGGTGCGAAAAGTCGAAAGTGAAAGTTTCGTCCACTTCTCCCCACCCCACCCCACCCGCGCGCAGGCGGGGCCGCTGGGCAATCACGCCAATTACCTTCCCCGTCAGTTCCCCCCTGAGGAAATTCGATTCTCAAACGCCCCAGTTGCCTCGCGCGCGCGCGCGCTCACGCCCGCACGTGGACGGACGACGAGTGTAACGTCCGTCGCGACTGCGCTGTCCACTTTCCCTTTCAATCCGAACCCCCGCGCGAGGGCGGCCGCCGCCAAGTTTGACTTTCGTAAAAAAGTGACCGTCGCGAGCGGCGCGGCATGCCCGGCTACTTTTCAGGCTGGTTGGCCCGCAACAGTGATCATGGTTCAAGACACAATCGGCGCAGCTTCCTCCCCAGACGAGTGCACGGCTCAAGAGGAAGCTGAAGACCTGAGAGTCAAACGCACCGCCCCGGCCGACACTTCCAGCAATCCTCTTCTCAGGAAGCACCTCGAAGCGAAGCCGGCGTCGGGCCTGGGACTATTGGTGGCAGCCATGGACGCCGCCAATGAGCAGCGAAGCTCCGAATCGCCCGAGGGGTCGCTCTCCTCCTTTGGCAATCACTCTAAGCGGTACTGCGCGTACGTTATCGTTATGTACATATCTGGTTTAGTCTGCGTTTCAAAGTGCTCAATTACAGTCTGTTTATACTCAGGCCTCTTCCTGAAGACGCCAAGGACGCCTGCTACTGGGAAAAGCGTCGGAAGAACAACGAGGCGGCCAAGCGCTCGAGAGAGAAGCGGCGCATGAACGACATGGCCATCGAGCAGAGGATGCTAGAATTGTCCAGGGAGAACAATCTTCTCAAGTCCGAGCTCCAGCACAAGTCTGGGCCGCCTCCAGCAACGACGCAAGGCTCCATTGCAGACGGCAGCGCCAACCCATTGGCGCCCTTGCCGCCCTTCGTGCCAGTGTCTGTCGCCCTGCCTGACGCTTTGCCAGCGACGACCCCCGTCGTTTCTGGCGACCTGAAGCCGGCCATGGTACCGATGGCCTCCGCGCTCGGCATTCCCGGCTTCACCCTTCTTCAGCCGCTGCTGCCTCACCACTCCACTCTGCAACCAGCTGGCCCCCTGACACCCGTCGCGCCGCAGACGCCGCTGCTTCAGCATCTCTACCGAATCGCTGCTACCTCAGGCGGTATCCAGAAGGTGGTGGTTCCTGGGCAGGCGGCGCCTGGGCCTCTCGAGGTACCTGCGCCCTTCGGTGGCAGCGGCGGCTCAGCGTTTCATCCCGTGATCCAAACGAAGCCGTCCATCAGTCCCGACTCCACCGTGGACTTATTGGTGCCTCAACTGCCTCAGTGCGAGCTGCCCACCAGTCTGGTCGACGGCAAACACTACCTTCGCTACAAGCTGCTGGAGCGCCAGCAAATGCAACAGAGTCTACTACCAGCTCAGGTGGCGTCTCAGGCTGACGACGCCCCGAAGGAGGAGTCTCCATCGCGGCCGCAGCAGTCGTCTTCAAGCGGCGGCCACGAGGGTTCATCGGGCGAAGACGAGGAGAACCTGTCGATCAAACGCTGTCTCAGCAGTCTCTCGGTGAGGCTCCACCAGACCGACAACGTTGCCGGACTGGCGGTCGCTTCCCGACCTGTCGACGACGAGTTCTGCGGAGGCGGCACCAGCAGCGGTAGCGACAGCATGATCTCGCCCGCCAGCAGCCAGACGAGCGGCAGCGGCGCCACCACCACCCAGCCAGTGACCTCCTCGGGAACGACGGCGGCTCATGAACCGGCGGCGACCGGCCAGTCGTCCGACCCTCAACAAGAGCGCTACCTGGAGCGCCGCAAGCGCAACAACGAGGCGGCGAAGAAGTGTCGGGCCAATCGTCGCGCCCTCTACGAGTACAGGTTCCGGCGGGCTCAGGAGCTGGAAGAGGAGAACGCCCAGTTGAAGAGCGAGATGGGAAGGCTCAGCCAGCAACTGGAGCTTCTGAAGCAGCTGGTCCAGCAGCAGCAGCTGCAGACCCTCGGGGCGCAGTCGACTCCATTGTCGGTGGACGATTGAACGAGCCGTGTACGTGACTCACAAGCCATTCTTCGCCTGGCTTCCTTCGCGCAGGTCTCACGAGGAACAGTTTTAAAATAACAATTTTAGTCATTGTCGCAAGCACTGCTCTGTGGCCGTGTAGAACTGCCAATTAACAAATTTGGTTCTCTCTCTTTGTCGTATACGCACGCGCCTTCCATTCTGGTCAACTGTCGGATTGAAGTGCGAGGTGCACACATGCGTATACGTAGGTTTGACCAGGCTAGTGTACGAAATAGGAGCTGTAGTGTACATCTACAATGTGGTAGAAATTCAGCGTCGTTAAAAGCACTGGTTCATCTCTGGAAGTATGAAGTGTTTTCGTTACCCGGAAAAGGTGACCTTCCTCTTAGACGCGACGCAATAAAAGTACCTGTTCACGCTTGCTGTAGTATTGCGTGCGTGTGTGTAGTCATTTAGTCCGCCATCCATGGTCCTGCAGCTGTAGGCGTCGTTCAGAACTCCATTGTCGGCTTGTCATTTTGCTTTGTTTCTAGCGGGTATCCGTTGTGTGTTGTGTATATTGCTGCGTCCGATTTCTCGTCGATCAGAAGAACACCGCCACTGTGCGCGCGTTTGGTCAGATCATTCTTTTCCGTACATAGGGTGTTAGTTTGTGGCCTGAATCGCATGAGTCAGTCGGAAAGGAATCGGTCGAGGAAAGGAAACAGGGCTTACTCAGCCGCGGAGGCGGCGCGCTCCGATCGCAGTCACTGAGAAGCGCCAAATGGAACGGCGTTGCTACGGTTTCCTGCACGTGATTGAAGGCTGGGGGAGAAAGAACGGAGGCAGAGAAGGAAGGGAGGGTGCAGTTGCGAAACAGCCTTGCGCAAAAAGACCTCACCGGTTGCGTCAGGTTGGCGGCGGCGGCGGCAGTCGTTGCGTTATCCAGAACCGGTCCTCCTTCGCTCTCGGCGTCGTGCTGGTCCCATGAGTCGCGCGTCGCCGCTCCACAGATGTCAAGCGCGTTTCATGCAGAGGAGGGGAGAGGGGGAAAGGGGAGCGGCAAGCAAACTTCCACCATTTTACTGTCATGTGCTCCTCACCGGTCCTTGCTCGGCGCATACGCTAACGAGAACCGCTCCCCTAAAGGTGGCTGCATTGCAACTCTCAAACTGGAAGTAGGTGGATTGAGGGAAGGAAGTAGCAGTGCAGTTCGTTGCGCAACCAGCGAGCTGCGCGATAAACGGCACTTTGCTATACATGGCGAAGTGTGAAATTCTAGCTGCGCACGGTGGTTGGACGCTATATTCAATGTGTGAGCAACACACAAAGCACAGCGAGTAAGGACAACGTCCTCACTTGAGCTCTGCATTGGTGTGTTACAGGTGGTATGTGATAATAGAACGGATAACGTGATATGAATTATATCGGACACTTTTGACCGCCGAAGCACAGTAGTCCGAAAAGGAACCATGTTTACCACAATCGTGGCAATCGTTGCCACCTTCATGACGCTGCCTGTTTGCGGCGCCTCCACAGACAAGAAGCCCAACGTACTGTTCATCATAGCAGATGACCTGAGAACTTCTTTGGGCTGCTACAGCAAGCATCAGGTACGACCCTTTCAACTGAGCCCTCATTTGGATCGACTGGCAAGAGAGGGGATTGTGTTCAGGAACGCCTTTGCCCAAGTGCGTGCCACTGCACTGACTACTAGGTAGCGTGGTGCACATGTGTGCCACTTAGTTCAATTTAATGTAAATATAATTTAATATAATATAATTTAACATGATTTTATATAATTTAATTTAATATAGTTTAATATAATTTAATATAATTTAATATAATTTAATATAATTTAATATAATTTAATTTAATATAATTTAATACAATCTAATACAATATAATTTAATATAATTTATTATAATTTATATAGCGCAATTTAATACAATTTAATATGATTTAATTTAATCTAATATAATTTAATATAATTTAATACTATTTGGTATAATTTAATTTAATTTAATTTATTTAATTTTAATTTAACTTTAATTTAAT
>JASAMZ010001548.1:0-16406 GCA_030248115.1 Linhomoeus sp. GSCO2_2 | reverse complement strand
TTCTATAACGGCAGATTACACAGACTACGCGGGTACAATTCCATCCGTACAGAGGTAAAGACGCAACACGCAACACACGTTACGCGCAAAGGGATCTTCTGCGTTATAACGCACAGAATTTGGCCAATTTTCCTGCCAGATCTCGTCAGCGCCGTCTTATAATAGGACGGTCCCCTCGCGTAATGGTACTCGATGGTTTTAATCATTAAATAACTGATAAATGATGACGAATGGTCGTATTTATACTCGCCTTTGCAAGAGATTCCTAGCTTTTACCAGGTTATCAAGGCTAATTATTGGCAGAGTGCCAAGATTTCTGGGTCACAGCTATGTTTAACGAGCGTAAATCTGACCAATCACAGAGCCCCGAGCCAGTCAACCGACCAATCAGCGCTGCGTAGAAGACGCTAGAGGTCAAATGACCATGCGAAAATGCTATTTTCGGTCAGCAAAGCATGGTTACTGTCCTTTGGAGCATCAGATACCCCTCTCAGATTGGTAAAAGCACCCATTGCCCCAAAGACTCGTTAAGGGTGGTCACGAGCGGCATTTTTACGGCGAATTTCTGAAAAGTGAGCTCGAATGAGTGATTTTAAGTAATTTAATTTAGCTTATATAGGGATTTTGAAGGGGAATGCGTAAAATACGACTTCCGTGCGGGACCCTGCGATATTTGAATTCGGCGGGCTACCGTAATTCATCGTTCTTGTCGCGATATTTGAATTCGGCGGGCTACCGTAATCCGCCCATACCTACGCTCTAGGTCGAATAGGGCGTTCGGCTATACTTTGCACGCGAAATCGCCCATACCTACGCAAACGGAGGGGGAGAAAGGAGGGAAAAGTGGGGGCGAGTTTGCCTATACTTTACACGTTAATCGCCCATAGGTACAATCGTCGAGTTTGGAGCGCCCATCCCTACGCTCCCCCTTTTACACCCCTCTACTGTTCTGCTAGGATGCACGAAGTCCCTTTTGCTTTCCACGGACCTGGGGGTAGACACCCCTCTACTGTTCTGCTAGGATGCACGAAGTCCCTTTTGCTTTCCACGGACCTGGGGGTAGACACCCCTCTACTGTTCTGCTAGGGATGCACAAAGTCCCTTTTGATTTCCACGGACCTGGGGGTAGATACCCCTCTACTGTTCTGCTAGGGATGCACGAAGTCCCTTTTGCTTTCCACGGACCTGGGGGTAGACACCCCTCTACTGTTCTGCTAGGGATGCACGAAGTCCCTTTTGTACGGCGCCTCTGGCTCCCAGCAGCAACAGTCACTATCGTTTGCGCAAGCGACGGCGCCGGCCTTTCAGCAGGCAAACTCGATGCTGGCAGCAACGTCGGCGGGACAGCCTGTTTCGTGGCGGCAGCCGCTTGGCGCTTCTTTGACCCCCCAGCAGCGCAAGGAGCGAATCGATTTGATGAAGGCGCTGTCGACTACCTATTTCTCCCTACCGCGGCTACGGGCGAGACGGGCGCGAATTTGAGACGTTCATGAAGTCGGTCACACGTCTCCTCAACAGCCTGGACATTCCGCGCGACATGTGGGTCGATTTACTCCTCACGGTCCTCGCTGATTCCCCCCTCCAGTTGGCTGAGCAGACGCTAGACGTGTATGGGGAGGACTGCGATTTCGATTCGCTCGTGGGGGTATTAGACGCCGTCAACCGTGTGTCCAGGCAGCCTTGGGGCTTCCAGAGGGAATTCCATTTGAAGCGGTGGAATTGGACAAACGAGCCGTTCGACGAGTTCTACGCCGAGTGTCGTCGCCTCGCCTCGTCAGTAAAGGTTGGCCCGGAAATCCTGGTCAATGCGAGGAGCACCTCCGCCAGCGCTTGAAAGCTTGCGTCCCCGACGAATGGCATTCGATGCTAGTCTCCGGCGCGCACTGGGACTGACGGGTCGGACAAGAGCCGCGGCAAAGGTGGGGGGCAGGCCACCCACAAGGGAGGACAGGGCCCCGACGCGTCCACCACCCCTTCAGACGGCGTCCAGGGAGGCCAGCAGCAGCGTAAGGGGGCGAAGCTCGTGAGGGCGAGCACATACTATGCCCTGCAGTATGGGGACGACCCTAGTGAGAATCTGGACCAGGGAGCGCCGTTGAAGTATCAGACGCCACCAAAGTGTATGCGCAAAGTCCAGATTCAGACACCCATAAGACCAGACTTGCCTGTGGCGGCGCAGAAGTTCTCCAGCGGTGCGAGGACGGAGGCCACGCAGTCAATTCTGGAAGACAAGTACAGAGTCATGGTACCGTACCCGCACAGTACGGAGCGGGACCAGAACGAGCTGGCGGAAAGCATTCGCCAGGTTGAATATCACGACAGAGTCGAGTCGAATTAACATTTTTATGACCCGGCTCACGAGGCCATGCCGCGCATGGTTGGCGGCAAAAGGTTGGGTCTTCCTGACAATTATCGGACGGGACCTTACAGACAATTTTTGGCGACTGCGTCGGCGCACGTGTTTTCGCCGGTGGGTTCGCTGGGCATCTACATTACTATGCCAGCTAGGTGTTTTGTCCGTCCGTCTGTCTGTCTGTCTGTCTGAGTACGCTTGCCTTCCTAGCACTTCGCCACGCGACGCTTCAGCATGCGCTTGCCCCGCTAGCACTTCGCCACGCGACGCTTCAGCACGCGCGCGCCTAGACGCCAGCGGGACGCCAGCGGCGGCAATCAATCGCTGCACGGCTAGCGCCGCCTGTTGCTGCCTGCCTTAAACGAAAGCATCGCCTGAACAGAACGGCAATCCACGGTAGCAGAACCTTGCAAAAGCGAACAGTCGCGCGGTACAACAGAGAGGCTTGCAATGTGCAATGCAATCCAATCAATACAACGGCGATGCTCGCGCAGGCAATTCTAGCCGCTTGAGCGACTATTCCGCTAAACTAAGCGTTGGAATAGAGCCGAACAGTGCGACAATGCTCACGCAGGCAATTCTAGCCGCTTCAGCGACTATTTCGCTTGCAACAGAACAGATCTTGCAACAGGACAATCTGCCCGCTCTCTATCATTTGTTTTGCGCGCCGCTTTGTACGGCGCGTTCGCGAGACAGTCAGCGCCATTGGCTTGCAACAGGACAGACTTTCTGCAACAGGACAAATGTTGCAACAGTACATACGTTGCAACAGGATGGTCGCGCGAGGCGACCAGCGCCATTGGCTCGCAACAGGACAGACTTTCTGCAACAGGACAAATGTTGCAACAGTACATACGTTGCAACAGGACAGCTCTTGCAACAGGACAGACCTTGCAACAGGACAGATCTTGCAACAGGACAGACCTTGCAACAGGACAGATTTTGCAACAGGACAAATCTTGCAACAGGACAGATTTTGCAACAGGACAAATCTTGCAACAGGACAGATCTTGCAACAGGACAAATCGTGCAACAGGATAGATCTTGCAGCAGGACAGATTTTGTACCAGGACAGACCCTGCAACAGGACACATCTTGCACAGGATAAATCTTGCAACAGGACAGATTTTGCAACAGGACAAATCTTGCAACAGGACAGATCTTGCAACAGGACAGACCTTGCAACAGGACAGATCTTGCAACAGGACAAATCTTGCAACAGGATAGATCTTGCAGCAGGACAGATCTTGCAACAGGTCAGACCTTGACAATGAACAGGACAGATCTTGCAACAGGACAGATCTTACAACAAGACAAATCTTGCAACTGGACAGATCTTGCAGCAGGACAGACCTTGCAACAGGACAGACTCTGCAACAGGACAAATCTTGCAACTGGACAGATCTTGCAACAGGACAGACCTTGCAACAGGACAGATCTTGCAACAGGACAAACCTTGCAACAGGACAGACCTTGCAACACGATAGATCTTGCAACAGGAGAGACCTTGCAACACGATAGATCTTGCAACAGGACAGACCTTGCAACAGGACAGAGCTTGCAGCAGGACAGACCTTGCAACACGATAGATCTTGCAACACGACAGACCTTGCAACAGGACAGGCCTTGCAACAGGACATACCCTGCAATAGGACAGACCCGTCAACAGGACAAACCTTGCAACAGGTCAGACCTTGACAATGAACAGGACGGACGTTGCGGCGCGCGCGCGAGGCGATCAGCGCCGTTGGCTCACAACAGGACAGACCTTGCAACGGACAGACCTTCAACAGGACAGATCATGCAACCGGACATTACGGACATTGACGACTACATTCCATGCTATTCAGATCACAGAAATTCTTCTGCAACAGGAAGGAACGGCTAGTCTATATGATGGCGACAGACCAAAAGTCGGCGGCGCAAATGCTGCAATATCTGGTGGACGTGGTGTCGGATACTCCGGCCGGCGGCCTGATGTCCATCGGCCCGGTGTATATGCAGCATGCACCAGGAGACGTGGCGTCAAGGGATCCACAAATTTTGCAGTGGATGGAGGAACTGAAGAAGTTCCTGCCGGTGCAGTGGAAGTTTGACAAACTGCAACTAGTGGGATTCGTGATTTCCACGGTGTGCGGGATCACTTTTTCGTTCCCGGCACATACGATTGGCTACTCGTATAGAGATAGAGGGAGTAAAAAGCAAATGGAGCCGATCATGTCGAAAAGGTGGCGGCAATTCTTCAAGTACCATCGCCACACCTTTGTGACTTGGAACGTGCCCAAGTTCAGAACGGCTCTGCAGAATCTCTACGGCTTTGACTGGGAGAATGGAAATCTGTTGGACCTGAGAGCGTGGTACAACGAAGCGCACGCGGCTGGTCACCCCAACGCGTACGACCTGTTGCGCCTCTGCGGGCCCAAAGAGTACTACCGGGACATCGTTCAGGCGGCCGACGCGCCACTGGACTATGCGTTCTGGTACAACGTGGCCAATCAGTCAACTGGGCTGGACCAGTGGGACGATCTGTGGGTGGCGTTGGGAGAGCGCTACGGCCAGTGGTCGATGCTGACGTTGATGCTCTTCCTAGTGCTGGTCCAGATGTGGGAGATCGATCTCTCCCAATTCAGTGACTACTGGAAGGAGATCTGGCTCAGAACGGTTACCTACCTGCAGATCCCACCGCCGGTCCTGTTGAGGACGTGCACTTTTGCCAAGAATTACGAGGTCGATCAAGTGTTGACGGCCGAGTGTTTTGACGACGACACGAGAGCGTTGGCGGCGGCGATGGCCGACCAGCCGGCCAATCTGAGAATGGCTGTTTTCAAAGCCATTGGAGAGAGGGAATTCACAGAGATGGAGGGAAATATGAACCTCAAGCACCAGCTTTTCTGGGCGCAACAGGGGCTCGATTTCCCTGCCACGCACATCTATGCGATGGCGACAGCTGCACGCTTGCAGCTGAGAGATCATACGGCGATCAATTTCCACACTCGCAGAGGGCTGGGCGAGGCGTGTGCGCCGGCCTACGACAGGCTGATCAAGAGCTCGAAGGAGCTGCTTAGTTGGTCAGGTCGAACGGGGAACGACATACCCGTGGCCGAGATGCTGTTGCGCGAGCGGTACAGGGACTCGGCCATCCAGTACGCGCAGTATAGCGCGGTGTACGACAGCCTGTTGTCAGTGGTGAAAAACAGCGAAGAGTTTCGCGAGCAGGGTTGGCAGCCATTCCACCCGCTCAATGTCTGTTTCACCTACTGGGACGATGACAAAGGGCAGCTAAGGCTGTGGCTGCCCGACCCGAAGTTGAGATCAACCCCGGAGCACGTCAAGTGCTTTGTGCACGCGAACTACTACCACGGAGGGGAATTCAGAACCCTTTCGGGCCAGCCACGGATCGTGTATAACACGGATCCCAACATCTGTGATTGGAATAAGGGAATGCTGTCCCTAGAGGAACAGCGGAAGAAGCAGGTTGACTGGGAGGAGAAGCTGAACTCGCCCAGGAGGCGGAGTTTGGTTTTGGAAATTATGGCCAAAGAACAACAGGTGAAAGGGGAGTTGATCCCGCGCCCTCCCAGAGCCGCCCCGATTCTGTTGCGGGGGGCAGATTCACCGGGCGAGACGGCGAATCAGGGGAGAGCGTGACAGGCAGCACGCTATCCAAAAGGCTGAAATAGATCCGGCTTTGGCCAATAAGCGGATGACGTGGCCCGTGGGCGGTCAGGCGGCCTTTAGGAAGGTCACTGACCAGAGAGCCTACGCGCACATGCACGATCTGCTGCAACAGTACATGATCCAAATGGATCGTGGCGCTCAAGTGATCGCGGATGTAGTACTGTACGCGATGGAAAAGACGGGGTACGTCTTTGATGAGGACTTCAGAGGGTGGTCGAAAATGCCAGCCGCAGTGTACAATCGAAATGAGCGCTGGCGATATAACTTGATCGTTGGCATGGGCGGCAGCGTCGTCAATAGAAGTGGCGAGCGTTGCCAGCCCAGGGCAATTGACGACTTCATTGAAGTGCCCGAACCCAATTTGCGGGTACTGAACCACGCTTTGAACACGACTCACGGTGGCATGGCTATAGCGCCATACGCCGACAATAGAACTGGGGCGACGGCCGCCAGTATTCCGAGAGTGGTCGAGAATTTCTTTCTGACCGGCTCGGCCCTGATGCGTCAGCCCAGAATGCAGAACGTGGGTAGAGGCCAACGGCCCTACCAAAGGTACTATCAACAAGGTAGAAGCAGGTCGCCAAGAGGGCAGGCGGGGCCTGGCAGGGGGTTCAGAGTCCCCTACCCAGCCTATGGCGGGCGACCAAGGTTTTATAGACCAATTGCGTTCCAAAGGGTGACTGGGCCCAATGCGATTCCATTGGGCAGGCCGCCAATGGTGTTTGGAAGAAGTCGGGCGACTTCGTCGAGTTCGTCGGCGTCCACTGCTATGAGTCAGCAGGCGGACGGACACGTTGCAGAGGCCGACGCCTCAACAGAGCCCGACTCAGGCTCAGCAGAGTCAAGCGAGGCAAGTACAGTCGGTGTTGCCCAATGTGGGGCAAACGGCCAGTGTGCCGGCAGGGCTGCAACAGCAACCTGTTGGGCAAGGCCAAAGTACGGCGATGGATACCTCTCAGCCGGTGGCGGCTGGACACAGCCAACAAGAGCCGGGTCATGAGAGGTTGATTCACGACCCGACTAGAGGAAATTTGCTATTGTTTAGAGTGGATCCGTCGTATGGGGCGTCTAACGTGCCCATGTACCGGATGCCCCAGACAGCACAGACATTGCCCAATTTGCCGTTGTCGCAGCAACCGCAGCTGCCACAACAGACTACACAGCCATTCCAATTTGGGCTGGTACCTCAAGTACAGCAGCAGCAGAGTCAGCTGCCGCAGCACACGGTGTCGCAGCAGCAAGGGCAGCTGCAGGTGCAGATGCAGCAGCTGCAGCAACCACCACCGCCCCAAACGCCTACTCCACCACTGTTGCCAACTACGCAGCAGGCGGCATCTGTAGGGCGGGGCCAAATCAGGCAAATTAATCCAAATGAGGAAGCAGCGTCTGCTGAGCTGCTGGACGTGAGCAGGGCGAGAGACGAAGCCCTGTCGAAGGGCATGGTAAACATGGTGGCGATTTCGGAAGCCGAAGACATACCGCCGGCGCCTTCGGTGATGACACCGGATCCGTCATTGATGAAATTGTTCAACCAATGGATGGAAAGGCAGCAGATGGTGTATTCGTATCCACAGGGCGCCTTGATTCCGTTCCTGGACAGTCCTGAGTTGCAGGGAGCCAATATGGTGCAGTTTCAACCGCCGGTGCAACCGGGTGTGCAGCCGACGGATACGCTGCCCTTCCTAAAGAACTGCCTCGTTCCGCTGCCTAGTGTGTCTCGGACATACGCAGCGATTCCGAGGTCGGCTGAAATGTTGGACGAAGAGCTGCTGGACAATTTTCCAGTGGGGCAGTATGAATTGCTGAACGTGCCCAAAGATGCGAGACGTTCAATTCTGGGAGTCCAAGGTGCCCAACAGGTCCTTCAGGCGTTCAATTTGAACACTGATGTGCCCATGGACATCTTGGAAACGCTGAGAGACGATCAGCAGATGCAGGCGTTGGATGAAGCAACACTGCAAGAGTATGTGGAGACTTTTAATGTGGAGTTGGCAAAGTTAGAGCCAGCTTGGCTGCGGTTCCACTATGCGAGGCATAGGCTGCAACTGCTGCCGTTGAGACAGAAGGAAGCCGAAAAGAGCTTCGATCGTGGCGCGTACAGCGTCGGCTTCGTGACTGAATGGCAAGACCATGCCAGAATGCCGAATGTGAAGTGTCCCAAGTACACCAAGAGAAGCCAGGTGGTGCAGATTGGGAACTGCTACCTGACTCATACCATTTTCTTGGCACCCTGGCATATTCACGATTACTCGTGGCGGAGGGACGAGATCGGTCTCTTCGAGATGCGAGGCCAGCGAAAGACGCAGTATGTGCCGCCGGAAGGTCCGTTGCTGCAGACGGTGATCTTGCCAGCGGACCCATTCACGAATAGGCCCATTCAGATGTGGGGTGGGAAAGACGCCCAGTTGGCGGTCCCACTGGATGAGAATGGGAACCCGGAACAGCAACCGGGTGGTCGGGCGCAGCAACAGTGAGCTGTAGCTCGATATGAAAGAATCTTTGGTTGCTTTACTAACCAAGAGTGCTCGATAGTTGGTGCGCGATAGGGTTCCTAACGGGCCTCCAGGCCCGGCCCGTAAAAAAGCCCGGCCCGCGGGCCGGGCCGGGCGGGCTTTTGCTTCTGGGCTGATGGGCCGGGCCGGGCCGGGCCTGGGTTTCCCAGAGGACGGGCCGGGCCGGGCGGGCTTTCACTTCTGAACTATAAATTTTCGGTAGAAAACCTTTGGTATGCATACTCACAAATGCTAAAAATTTCTGCCTCCGGCAGGAATTTGAATAACTCATAGTCATCGTGCACTTATTGCCTGGAAATTAAGCTTGCTTTGGGCCGTTATGTTGCGGTTTGTGCTATGATAAACGCGCCATGCAGTGCAATCGCTATTACATGATGTAATGGGAGTTGCAGAGAAACGGGTGCAACTTTAGAATCGAATTACTTGAGCTAGGCGATGAATTTTTCCACGCGGTCTTTTGCGTCAGAAAGAGAAAACTTTGGCGTTTTCTGTGTAGGAATATCAGCTAATTCCTTTGACCGTGGAGAATTTGCGCTCCTGTCAAACAGAAGTGTTAATTTCGGTGCGTTTGCCAACTTTTCACGCCTTTTCAACGAGTAGTCAGCGAGATAGGCCCTATTGTGGAAGAATTCTTCTACATATGAAACACCAGAGCTCTCTCTATCTAATGCAAAAGATCGTGTGAAAAAAAATTGATGTCTTGCTCGAGCAATTCAATTCTAAAGTTGGAATCGTTTTGCTGAAACTTCCTGTACAATTGACAAGTCCCGGGCCGGGCCAGGCGGGCCTAATAGCACTGACGGGCCGGGCCGGGCGGGCCTATGGGTACCCTCCAAACGGGCCGGGCCGGGCCGGGCTTTTGAGATTTCAAAACGGGCCGGGCCGGGCCTAGATTTTTAGGCCCGTTAGGAACCCTAGTGCGCGATGATTAGCACCAACTCTATCCAGTGTTAACATTTTGCCGGTATTATGCGTGTACTGGTACACTGGCGTACATACACTAGCCAGGCGTACATCTTCCATTTTGCTATGGAGAGGACTCGCACCATGCAAATAGTCATGACACAGCAGGCGGTTACGCTTGGCAGTGTGCAGTATCAAAGGGGTCAAGTATGACGCCCAACTTCGATTCTGGCTCCACTTGGGCGTGACTTCTGTTGCACCAAGTCCTCTTGCGGAAGGCGCGTAGCGTCGAATCGGCGAGATCCAGGAGGGCATCTTCGTCTCTTCCTTGCGAGCGGCCGACTTCATCTTCCTGCAAGAGGGAAAGGTTAAACAGTGTGGCACCGAATTATGCACCTTCTCGCAGTTACGTTCAGAGATACGGCAACGGCGAGAAGGGGGAACGCGATCGATGGAGGCTGTCTACATTACAACTCCATCTCAACCTGGATGGCCTGGATCTGAAGCGGAGCGACCGGAGCGACGGGCGAAGAAGCGGCTCGTCCGGTCGAGTAGACCGTCCAGCGAAGGCTGAGCTGGCCGGGCCTACAAGAATGAAATTGTTGTGCTCGTTACAACGCTGTTGTTGTATCGTCATAACTAGTTAAGTTGATTGATGATACCTAGGGCATATAGGTACTGGGACCGGGCCGAATGGGGACAGTCAGTTGAATCGGGCAGATTGTTTGGAGGACGCTGGTCCTGCCAATGGGTTCACTCAAAGGACGATGTCCTGTTGAGAGAGAGATATATGAGGACGCTGTCCTGCATATATCCTTCCCCCTCAGTTGCGTGCTGCTCTGTGGGCTTTTATATTGTTTTGTAGAGCTAATATTGAAGCCACTAAGCTCGGTGATGACGGGTTTAGGCGGCTTCACCTAAAACTTTTTGGATTTTTCTCTGCTGCGTCGAGGCCGCCGAGAGAGGCGCTAAAAGATGTCTGGGGGCGGTATAGACCACCTCAGCACACCTCTGGCTACCAGCTAGGAAGGAGCTGGGGCGAAAAGTGCTGCAACCGATATTCGCGTGCAAGGGCCACGTGGGTTTGCGAACTCACAGATGGAAAAGATAAATGGGTTCCATCCAGTGCGAGCCGTGGCACTAGGTTGCCTTAAAATCAGCCATCACCAAACCACAACCGGTCTTTGTGTCGGGCCGACGTGGAGGTGACGGATGCACTATGATAGTGGAAGGTGGAGGATGGATGGAGCCCAACCATCTATAGAAGTGGCGGATGCACCGACGTTACCTCTCGGTAGAGCCGAACGGCGTGGCATCGAGGCAAAATTGGCCAGCAGACGTTTAAAATTGCGCCTATGCTAATTTGACAGGGTACGATTCCATTGGAATGCTTGGAATGTACGCCTAACTGCCCATGGAGCGAGCGACGCCAAAACCGACGCTAGACGGCAATTATCTCGGCGTCGTCATGCCACTTCTTTGTCTGCTATACAAAGGAGGCGGTCTCTATAAAAGGGGGAAGGGATTTCAGTCTCACTCTCTTAGGAGTGAACCCTTGCCCGACAGAGGTCGAAAGAGGAAGAAGCCAAGAAGGCTGTTCCAAGTGTAAAGGTCCAAGAGCCCGGTCCAATCCTTAGCCCTAGAAGGATAGGAATCGTCGCGTGGGAGCGTAGGTCCTCTTCTGTGCTGTTTTGTGTGCGAACTATCCCGTTATCGCTACAAAAGTGGGGAAGTCGTACAACGGCAACGCCAACAGAACAGCGACCAGCAGGAGTCAACCAGACGAGAGTACTTCACGAGTTGGTGAGAACGAGAGCACAAGTACTAAGTGTCAGCGACTGTCACGGTCGGCTGGTTGCCTCCAAACGAGTAGGTATTAGAAGGAGAACTCTGGTGCAGGAGTCTGTTAGCTGCTATCGTCGGGCGATCGATCCTAGTTTCCTAGGGAAGTGGAGAGTCCTAGCCACTGAACGCCCTTGCATATTGGTTGGTTAATATATTGCACCCGGCGCCCAGTTGTCCCTGGCGCCCAGTCGGCGGCGCCCAGTTGACCCCGGCGCCCAGTTGTCCTTGGCGCCATATTTTAACATAAGCTACTAGCGGCCTGGGCGCGCGCCTTCGGCGCGCGCGGAGACTAGTTGAACGCTGAAGGGGACCTTCAGGGTGGCACTCCGCTTGTTTCGAAGCAAAGCAGACTGTTCGCGTCTCACTACTCGGTAATAATCCTTCGCGGAAACGCCAGACTCGTGTTCAGTGTCGCCGACAATGTTCAAACAAGTTTGGACGTGTTTGAACGTGTTTGGACAAGTTTGAACATGTTTGGACATATTTGGACAAGTTTGAACATGTTCGGTCAAGTTTGGGCATGTTTGGGGCGTGTTCTGACGCCCAAAGCAGGCTAAATGAAACTCAAAACGCTAAACAAGCGCCGGATTCGCGTTCACCACTGCCGAATACCCCAGAAACAGATGTCAACTCAATTTTGAAAATTCGACCCTGGGACCCAATTTTTGGTCGGCCGGGTGCCGAAACCGGCGTACAGACGTCCAAAATCGCAAAACAAACACAGGATTCGTGTTCAGCGTTGTCAAAAACCCCCGAAACAACTTTTAACTCAATTTCGAAAATTTGACCCCGGGATTCAAAAATTCGGCGCGGCCGGGGTGCGGCAGCTCAAAATGGTCAAGATACTTCGTCTAGACCAACTTTTGACGTAGAACACGTTGCAAGGGTAAATTTGCCGTTAAAGGCACGCTTTCCAGCCCAAAAATCCACTCAAAGTCGAAAATCCGAATTTTCCGCTCGGGACCCGTCACCTTTGCCACCTCGTATCTCCCGAACGACATAGCCGATCTCGGCGGTTATGGTCTCGATCGAAAGGTCATACAATTGTCTAGGCCGGATCGAAGAGTTTGCGAGGATCCCCCGTCGCAAACTCGAGTTACGATTTTTTAAAGGCCGGAAAAAAATTTGAAAATTCAAATTTTCTACCGTACTCCCGCGTCGGGCCACCTAGGGAGCCCGTTTTGGTCTGGGGATGAAGAGGACCCAAAGGTCTACAACATATCCAAAAATCACCAAAATCGACGCACTTTTGCGAAAGTTATGGCGTCCTGACTTTTTTTTACTTAGTAAAAATTTGAATTTTTGAATTTTCGCAAAATTCTTCCACTACCGGGATTTTCTAGTTTCTTGTCCACCCTGCGCGTCGACTCAACCTATCTAACGCAAAAAACCGCTTGGCGATCCCATTTGTGTAGCGCGAGAAAAGCTGTTAAGATGATTCTGTTCAATCCGACGCCCCCTATAGCACTCCTGCTTTTGCAAAGCGGAGTGCCAAAAAGCCCTGCGCGGGCTCGCTTCGCTCGCCCGCTCCAGGCTTTTCGTCTCGCTCGGCGCTCTCGCTCGACAGAAGCCGTCTCTCTTCTCCTTTGTTTCACTGTATGACAATATCTGCGTGGTTCGAATCCCTTGCGTGGAAGGAAGTTTTGTTATACTCCACAAAAAAGTGTGGAGTATATCGCGTTTGTGCGCGAAACGCAGTAATTTTAACCGGATGGCGTTCGCGCGTGAAGCGGCCGATTTGCAAACGGTCTTTTGCGTTGAGTAGGTCTAGTAAGTGGGCAGGGTGGACACCAAACGGGGTCACGCTCCGGGACCCCGTTGGCGGGAAATTCAAAAATTTAAATTTTCAAAGTACTGAAAAATGCATTAGGCAAGGTAGAACTCGAAAAAGTTGCATATAATGGTATATACTATCTTTTGATATGTTGTAGTGCTCGATAGGGCCGAGGGTGGAAGAAATGAATTGGATCGCTGCGGGACCCATTTTGGCGCCAAATTTGAAAAATTCGCGAATTTTGGCCCCGGGTCGACTTTGACGGGCTGCTGTGTGAGCTAGGTAGCAGCTAGAGCGGCGAGACCACTCTTGTTGCTCCTTCCCAGATGTCCTCTATCGAATGAGCCATAAACGGAGAAAATCGGTTGCAACACAAAAAACTTTCTTACACTGCGACTTTTTCGACTCCGGGGTCGAAAATTGCGATTTTCGCATTTCTGCGTCTATAGCGCTCGAATGCGTTGCCGAATCGTTCCAAAAGTGGTTTCAAACGATTCTGCGCTTAAATCTGGCCCAGAAAAGTATTTTTGAAAAATTTGCAGAGCTACAGTATCCCTGCCGCGTCGGTTTGAATATTGGGCGTCGGGTCGACTTTGCCAATATTATACTCGATTGCGGGGTTTGCGGGGGCGCTGATTACGAATTTTCCATTTGTTTAGCGTTTAGATGATGTTTGAACGCCCCTACGACGAATTTGTATTCTACCATACCCCAAGTGCAGAAGTTCAGTTCCCGGAGTCCATAGGAAGCTAGGGGTGCTGTATGTCTAATCTGAGGTATTTTGGGATGTAGATCACGAATTCAGCATTGCTTTTGCGATTGGGAGTGTCAGGAGGCCACAACAGCAGAGGAGTCACCGTGCATAGGAGTTCAAATTTGTGGAGTATACTGCGTCCCCCGGACGACTTGCCTGGTTGATGTAAAATTATCATTTGCGGATTTTCTTCCCAATGTGCTGAACTCTGTGTAGTTGCACACTAACTACCCTATCCATCAGGCGATGGCCGTCTAGACCTGCATTGACTGAAGACGGCCATCGCTTGTGACAGATACACGGTGCCCATTGATGTGGGCTTGGGGGGGGGGGGGGTCGTCGCACGTACACACGTTGCGCTGCGCTTACTGCGTACGTTAGGTTGTTTGAGTGCTGCCGTGGTAGACACCTACCCACGGTTTGTGCGTGGTGAAGCGCGTAACCGCCTGTGCGTTGCGCCTACCTACAGTGAGAACATCCGTGCGTGTGAGCAGAGCACGCTGAATTTGTTCGTGTAGCTTAGAGGCTAAGAAGTCATCTGAGATACACAGCCTGTTCTACTTCAGCCCGAACAAATTCACCTGTCCTTACCCCCCACAAGGGCGGAACTTTCCTGAGATACAAATGAACGAATCGCTCGGGCAACCCCTTTCAGCCGGGAAACGTGGCGAAAAGGCATGCAGCTTTCCAAAATACGGCCACCGCGTTTGCGGTTGCGTGTTGCGTAATTACTTGTAGCCGCGATATACGCTATGCACAGTCGTAAATATAGAACTTTTCAAAGTGTCAAGCCAACTTTGCCGTACTTCATTTCCAGATTAGGGTTTGTAGCTCGTTTCCGTCTTCTGAGGAATTTGATTGCTGTGGTTCTCAGGGACAAATGGCCATGGCCGAGGAAGACTGCGTGGATCTAACGGGGATTGACTGTACAGGTGGGTGAGCTAGCAGGCAAAGAGAGAGGTGCTCTACTAATTAGTGGCGGAGTTGGCCCGGCTGACTACACACTAACCAACCTCATTCACTGAGCGTGCAAGATTATGTAGGCAGACACACCTAACCTCTTCACGAGAATTGCCTAAGCGAAAATGACACTGCTTCCTTGTCCGCCCACTAACCAAGCGTGTTGTTGTGTTGTTCCAGTTCCTCGCCGTCTCTACAATCAGCTGAAGCAGTTGGACGACTTCTGCCGCATTCTGCCAGACAGGTCGATGCCTGCTGCTTCCAAGAGGGGCGCCGAAGCAGAGAACAGAATTCCCAGCCTCGACAACCTCTCTGAGGTTCCTTTCTATGTATTCTGTGCCGCTGTAGAGAGCTGTGGGGTAGTGTACGCATTATTACACCCCCTTTAGATTTACATTTCCGCGAATGCCCATTCAATTCAGACGGAAGTGCCACTGCCAGCGGGCCTGGTCTTTCCCGAGTGGCGGAAGGCCTGTGTGCAGAGGTTTCTCTCGAAGACGGGCGACAGCCTTCCCTGCGATATGTTGCCCTCACTGAAGGCCATCAACCAGAGGGTCACGGAGAAGGACGTCGTCGAGTGCCTTCTCGACCACCTCTGGAACCTGGGTGGTAGCTTTGTTGGGCTCCCAGTTGTCACATTGCTGCTACATAGACGGCCTATTGTGTATAATGATCCAGACGTCAACAACGAGCCCCTGTGGCGAGAGATCAGCCTGTGGCCTCTGGCGGGCGAGCTGTTTGTGACGCGCTCCGATGTGGCGAAGGTAGTAGCTGGTCAACTGAAACATTTTTTTGAGATTGTCGGAGCATGCAAATTCACAGTCGATGCGTTGTTTCCAGGTGGAGGAGAAGCTGACGAGTTGCGGCAAGCCGTCGGTTCAAGAGCTGGTGCTGACGCTGCACGAGGGAGGATCTTCCCTACCCCTTCCACCCCTCTCCCTCCAGCTCATTCTCCTTCTGGTGCACCTCAAACAGAAGCGCTCGCCCCTCTTCGAGAAGTATCTGAGAGATGCCGAGGTGGGATCACTAAGGTTCTATAAATTGACGACGGCTTGAAGTTTGAAGTACTACCAGCTGTTGTAACCTATGTCTGTGGAGTTACCTTGCGTTGAGGTTACTCACCAACGCTCCCAGTCAGAGTAGTAGTGACTATTGACAGTACTTTGATTTCAACTGCTGACGTTTATACGCGGCGCAGCCTGGAGAGGAGGAGTTGGCGGAGTTTCTCGAGCCCCATCTGGAGACGCTGATGGACGTGGCGAAGAGAGCCTTCGAGAGTCGTCAGAGGGAGCTCGCCGAGGAACAGGAGAACGAACTCGGCGCAATGTAACTGCACTGCGCCCTCCTTCAGAATGCACTGGTGCTGTCAACGTCAACGATTGCAGGCAGCGCGAAGTAGAGAAGTCGACGACGGCCTCGAAGGAGACGCTGGAGGAGCTGCGCCGTCAGAAGGAGCAGTTCGACGCCCGCTACGAGCAGCTGACCAGATCCATTGTTTGTTTGAGTACTAGCTTCTTCAACAACTCTCTGATCCATATACGGGTTACTGTGGTTCAGATGGTGGACAAGCAAGTGACGTCCATTGACGACGTCACGCCGCCCACTCGCTCGCTGACTCCCACCAAG
>JASAMZ010001546.1:0-36486 GCA_030248115.1 Linhomoeus sp. GSCO2_2 | reverse complement strand
CTTCATAAATGCCGACACTTGGGCTAACTGAAACACTCGTCGTCTGGTACATACTTGGAGTGCCATCGTCGATGGCCATGCAGCCTCCGTTGTCGTCGATGCGCGTGTCTGCTACATACAAAACTCAGAAGCACTGGCTCTGAGCTGCACATGTTTGAGTCTTGTACACGGTCAGTGCTTCTACGAGGCGCCGCTAGGCTTGTTTGTCATGCACTGACGTGTTGCCAAACGCAATTACGACAGTACGAGCAAACGTTGGTTACAAAGAAGGCAAACATATAACAAATGAAATAAATATAATAAATAAAATAAGTAAGGTAAAGTAAAGTAAATAAATTAAATAAATTAAATAAATTAAATAAATTAAATAAATTAAATAAATTAAATAAATTAAATAAATTAAATAAATTAAATAAATTAAATAAATAGAATGAAGTAAATTAAATTAAAAAAATTAAATAAATAAAATAAATTAAATAGTAAATTAAATAAATAAAATAAATAAAATAAGTAAAATAAATAAAATAAATAAAATAAGTAAAATAAATCAAATATAGAATTAAAATATTATAAATAAATAAAATAAATATTATAAATACATGAAAAAATAAAATAATAAACAAAATAAATAAAAATAAAATAAAATAAAATAAAATAAAGAATTAAAATAATATAAAATAAATAGAATGAATTAAATTAATAAAATAGAATAAGTAAATAAATAAAATAGTAAATAAAACAAGTAAAATAAAATAAATTAAATAAAAAAATAACATATAGAATTAAAATAAAATTACCGTAAAACCTCCAATAAGCGACCCCCCTCCAATAAGCGACCCCACTCCAATAAGCGACCCCCCTAGAGGGGGGTTTGAAATAATAAGCGACCCCCCTCCAATAAGCGACCCCATTTTCTGTCAAAAGCTGCCCGGCATTCCTTGATAAGCCACTGTTCCTCCCCGTATAGCACGCCAAACTTCAATAATGCGTATGAAGTCATGCTCGTCGTTGATTTGTGCTACTACTGTCAGGTTTTGTTAGCCAAGACACTCAGTCATACAGGTTTCAATGCAAGAAATTGCAAAGTTATATGCTGAGGTGACGACTCAGACTTGCATTGAACAATAAGCGACCCCCCTCCAATAAGCGACCCCCCTCTAATAAGCGACCCCCCTAGAGGGGTGGTTGAAATAATAAGCGACCAGGTCGCTTATTGGAGTTTTTACGGTAAATAAATAAGTGATTAAAATAATAGAATAACAATTGAATAAAGTGAAGAGTAAACTTACCGGCATGAGGTACGTTTTTGAAAAGTAGGGGGGTTATCCCATTAGCCCCCGCTAGGTCACCACTGGGTACATTTTTTCGCGTATCATTCATCGCGATTTTTTCGTGTACTGTACACTACATTTGATACGTACCATACAACACACTTGATGCTTCTTGTGCGTGTTTCTCTACCACAGCTGATGGCTTGACTTTAGCGCATATCATCCATTTCATGGGTGGCACTCATACAGTGCACTTGATACTTCAAATAATCTCCCAATGTGTTTTGTGCTTCACATGTCATCAACCATTCTGACATTCTCAGGCACTGTTTCAGCTACCATACTGGTAATTCTGCATTGCTTGTCCTCCACGCCTTTCTCACATACAACTCAAGAGCAAGCGAACATACGTTTGAGTATCAAGCGGAGTCGCATATCACTGAACACTCGCGCAAACATATCGCTGTCTGAGAACAGTTCCATCATAACTTGCTCTTCCTTGAGCCCACATTTCTTGGCCCATTGAAGGCAGTTCTTCAAAACCTTCTTCCTATCAAGTCGATTCTGCAGGGAATTCAGAGCATGATCTCCAAAGCAGGAAGTACCAATCGAATCCTTCATGCTAGGGTACTTCTCATTGACGAATTCAACCACCCCTACACAGAATGCTTCCTCAGCTGACTGGACACTGGGCTTTGATTTCTTCTGACCCATGCCTGGAATTAGACTAACATTTTCAGAGGAATGGCAATGAATGAGTATATATACCTGTCAGTATGGCAGCTTGAACAGCACTGCGTCATTCCTTCTCTGAAAACGCCATCACAAATGGATCCCCTTTGACGAAGAGCCCGAGCAGGACGTCTTTGGTACCATACAAACCCTCAGTCATCAACGCCACCCGTTCCAGTACTGTCTTCCGGTCAACCTTGTCCCTATACTGGCGCAAATTGACATCACCCCATTGACGTTCGGTAACCCTTGCTGCAGCTTCAGGGAATTTCTCTACCAGACAATTGGCAAGAGCCATACAGAAGAGCTCCATGATGAAATTCAAGGGCCAATTCGGACCAGCAATCCTATTTGACAAGCCGCACAAACATTTGTACTACAAACACGTGCACCCCAAGTGCAATGGCAGCCAGTTCATGGAACCATATGTTCCTCTCATTAGGCAGGTACTCAAGAAGGGTACTGTAGTCAAGAAGACCAAGAAGAAGGTTGTGATTGATCTGGACTTTGATCGTTGTGTTGGAGTCTCCAATATTGGAGGTCGGAAGTGCTATTCTGTGCGTGTGATAATGCAGGTTATTGTCAACATTATCATTTCATCGTTTCCGAACTAACTGATCAACACAATACTACAGAACGACCGAGAGGTTGATAGGACTATGCTGAAACGAAATTTTTTTGTTGTTCTCTTCGTTGGTGTAGCCTTCAGGCTTTGGCGCTTCGTTAGGCTTTTCGGTGGCCTCGCCTTCAGCCGCAGCGCCTTGCACTCCTTCGCCCACTGCACTCTGCACTCCTGACGTCGCGCCATGCGCTCCAGGCACTCCACCATGCACTCCTGACGCCGAGCCATGCATTCCTCCCTCAGGCGGTCCTTCAGCCATTGCTTCAACACGTGCCCCGTCGACACGCTGGCCATTCTCCTTCTGGCGCAAGTACTGCTCGAACATTAGCAAACAGCTTTGACTGTTGTTTGAACCTGCCATTTTGAATGTTTGAACAGACTGCTGAGGCTTGCCCTTTTATAAGGACCTGGAGGTCGGCGCTTTCGCAACAATGGACCCAGACCTACGCTTCAGGCATCCTTTCAGTGCTCTGGTGGTGGCGCCGTCTCAAGGGGGCAAGACGGAATGGGTGCTGCGCCTGCTCGCTAATCTTCCACAATTGTTGTCAGTAGTCCCTAGCCGCGTACTGTTCTGCTTTGGTGTGTGGCAGCCGACCTACCGTAACCTGCCAGCCTGTGTGACCCTGCATGAAGGACTGCCGACGATTGAAATGCTCAGGGACTATGGTGAAGACCAGCTGGTCGTTTTCGATGATCTTCTTGAAGAGTGCACTCAGTCTCCTCTTCTGAACACTGTATTCTGTAAGGGAATACACCATTGGCGAACCAGTCTCTTCTTCCTAGTGCAGAATATGTACCATGGCAAGAGCAAAACGGCCCGGGTCAACACACAGTACTATGTACTATTCCGGAACCCTGGGGACAAGCTTCAGGTGGCACATTTAGGACGGCAGCTGTACCCGGGCAAGTCGAAGGCATTCATGCGAGCTTATGACGACGCCACAAGCGAACCATACCAGTACTTGGTGGTGGACCTGACCAATCAAACGGATGATGCCTTGCATCTGCGGAGCCACATTTTCCCCGAAGAATTCACGATCGTCTACCCTATATAAATGGCGCGCAGTGCTTGATCTTGTTAATCATGACGTCGCGATTGAAGCGCCACATTGGTCTGCTTCGAGAAATTTGTCGTGCGGATCCGAAATTGAAGCGTGTTATTGTTGAAAACGCTCCACCGGAGGCAGTGAAGTGCATATTTGACACAGCATACAACGTTCTACGTGGCAACATTCAGCTTACGCCACAACACAAGCGAAAGCTTAGCAAATTCAAGAAAGAACTGCGTTTCCTTGGTACAAAGGGTGGGTCGTTCAACCAGAAGAAGAGGGTTTTGGTTCAGAAAGGTGGCTTTGCCACAGCCTTATTGACGCCGCTTCTTCTTGCTGCTGTGCCCGTGCTGGCCGAATGGCTGAAGGGCCTCTGAGGAAAATGGCTCTAGTGCCTGCGGCTATGGTGACCAATTTCCCAAGACCAGTGGACACTGAACTGAGTGGCATAGACCTTGACATGCAGCGGGTCCTGGGGACTGCAGGGCTGCCCCCAGATGTTAAATTGAGCCTGTACCAGGAGGTTCTGAACAAATACGCGATGAAGAAGCGCGTCGCAGAGCAACCAATTGCCGTGCCAATCAAGGAGACTCCACCGGCACCACCACCTGAAGTGCTACACAAGGAGGCTTTGATGGCAGGAGTGCCAGACCGGAAGCGGCCAGCGGCGGACGCCTTGTTCCACTTTCTGAACAGCAGCGCCACCATTAAATGGAATGATAAGAAGGAGTTGAATTTCAATGGAGAAGTCATACCAGGCAGCAATGCGGTCGACCTGTTCCAGTATGCTGTACGGGACATTGCCCAGCAACCCATAGGGTGGGACCAGTTCAAGACACTTCTGCTGGAGCACAATGCACCACGTATGGGCTTCGCAAACAAGAACCTGCGGTTATGGAGCAGGGGTGCTCAGACTCAGCCACGTGCCACTGCAACCACTGCTACCCAGGTACCCCCAGAGCAAGAGCGTCAGAGGCCGCGGACTATATATAGTACGCCAAAGAAGAACCAACAAGGAAAAGGCTTCCGTTTCGGATACTTGCGATAATGAATCGATTGCTGAATAGCGTATACAATGACAAACGGAGCCCCGCTTACATGTGTGGTCTGAACGCTGTTCTTAGGGAAGCTCGTAAGCGTAACCCCAGCGTTAAACTCTATGACGTGAAGAAATTTTTAACGCGCCAGCCTTCCTACACATTGCATAAGCAAATCACGCGCAAATACGACAGGCCAGCAGTTGTCGCTTCATCAATTGACTCAGACTGGCAAGTCGACCTGGCAGACATGAGGAAATTGGCCTCATCGAATCGTAATTTTTTTTTTTTTTTGCGCCAATTTTGGTGTTTTTGAAGCGCCCCTGCGGCGGCCCCCTTAAGACCAAGAAACCTGCAGATGTTTTGAAGGCATTTAAGCACATTTTGAAAGAAGGCAGGCGGCCTGAACGCTTGTGCAGCGATCGCGGCCGTGAATGGGGCTCTGTGTTCCGAGAATACCTGGATAGAGAAGAAATTGTGCACTTCTTTGCCACGTCACCTGACACAAAAGCGTCCGTGGTGGAACGAGTGCTGAGGACTGTGAAAACCCGCATGTGGCGGCATTTTACAAAGGACAAGACTCTGAACTGGATCGACATTCTGCAGGATCTTCAGGAATCCTACAACAACAGCTTCCATCGGAGCATTGGCATGGCGCCTGTCGACGTCCACATTGGCAATGAGCGTCTGGTGTATTCAAGGCTGTACAAAACGCCAATTGGGCCTGCACCACCAATGAAATTTGCCGTCAACGATTCTGTGCGTATTGTTCGCGAAAAGTCTGCCTTCGGGAAAGGCTACACTAGGAACTTTTCCGACGAAATTTTCAAGGTTCGCCAGGCGCTGCGGCGTTGGCCACCGGCTTATCGACTGATTGATCAAAATGGCGAACATATCGAAAAAATATTGTGCGTATTTACCGCGTAAAACCCTGTATTTTTCGCATAAATTCAAAATTTTTACAATTCACTGTAGCGAAGCACTCACTACAGTGGGTGGTGTGCGCAGCGGTGCCCTGCGTCTGACTTGCGTGTAAATGTTCCGTGTTCTCACTTATCGACTTTCTGGGCTGTGGGTTTGCTGTCAGTCTTACAGCACGAACTTTGTTCAAAGAGTAGGTGACGGGTGCAGGCTACGAAAACAGGCTAGGCGGAAGACTGGCGATCGTCGCGCTAGACGATCGCCGACAGAATGCACGACGACGCCCGACGACCAATGGTCGGCCGGACAGTACAACAGGCGCCACGCCTACCAGAGAAGGGAATGGAGTGACGCGCCAAGATTTCCGGGTCAACAGACGCGGCAGAGACACAAAACAGACGCGCCGTTCTCGCACAGTTGGGTCATCAATCAAGGTGGAGAGAGAGCACGGGGAAGGTAGTCCGTCTAGAAGCAAATGATTGGACGCAGTCTAGCCTAGCGCAAGATCGAATGGAAGTAGTATGGGGGGGGGGGGGGGGGGGTTATCTGGCCCGGTGTGCTTAAGCATAGGCGCCTCCTTGGCCCGGTAGGGTCGGGTTCTGGCCCCGTGGGTTTCTGGCCCGGTAGGTGACGGGTTTTGGCCCGGTACGTTGAAGTATAGCCGACGGTCGCTTGTATGGTAGGCATTGGCGACGGTTTTTGGCCCGGTGTGCTTAAGCATAGCCGCCCTTTGACCCAGTATGGTCTGGGTTCCAGCCCGGTGGGTTTCTGGCCCGGTAGCTGATGGGTTTTGGCCCAGTACGTTGAAGTATAGCCGACGGTCGCTTGTATGGTAGGCATTGGCGACGGTTTTTGGCCCGGTGTGCTTAAGCATAGCCGCCCTTTGACCCAGTATGGTCTGGGTTCTGGCCCCGTGGGTTTCTGGCCCGGTAGGTGATGGGTTTTTGGCCCGGTACGTTGAAGTATGGGTGGGTTTTGGCTCGGTACGTTGAAGCATAGGCGTCGTTTTCTGGCTGGTATGTAGGTTTCTGGCTGGTAAGCTTCCAGTTGGCATGCTTCTGGCTGGTGGGTCTCTGGTTAAAGTATGATACCTTTATTAACTTTGCTGGGTACTTAACAGTTTGATTACATATATACATAGAGGCGATGGGTGGCACTCTTACCTCAACGCTTGAATTCTCATACATACTAACATACTCAGAAGAGATTCTGCATAACTCATTGTTCTTTGATGTGCAGCACTCTATGGACCCCCTGTGGCGCTGCTACCCTATGCAATACAATGTTCTATGGAGCTGCTTGAGAGCAGTGAATTGGTTGCAAAATGTATTCTGTAGCCAGGCAGCTTGTATTAATGTACAGACTTCTACAATTGTACTACTCTCCTAATACTATTTCAGGAAAGTTCCCCCCCCCCCCCCCTACTGGGGGGGTAAAGACAGGTGAATTTGTTCGTCCCACTGAAAACTGATGATGAACAGGCGGTGTATTTTAGATCGTAAACTATACGTTATGCGATGATGAACAGGGGGTGTATTTTAGTGTGCCTGGCGACAAATGTACGATTCACCACTACACATGTAATCGCATAGGCGAACAAATTCTGCGTGGTCTGTTCGCGCCCAACATTCAGTCCACAGTGAGTACAATGCATTCAGTCGTACTTTGCGCGCTGTTAGCACATAGCACATTTGTGAGTGGTGATGTTTGCGCCCAACATTCAGTCCACAGTGAGTACAATGCATTCAGTCTTACTTTGCGCGCTGTTAACACATAGCACATTTGTGAGTGGTGATGTTCGCGCCCAACATTCAGTCCACAGTGAGTACAATGCATTCAGTCTTACTTTGCGCGCTGTTAACACATAGCACATTTGTGAGTGGTGATGTTCGCGCCCAACATTCAGTCCACAGTGAGTACAATGCATTCAGTCTTACTTTGCGCGCTGTTAACACATAGCACATTTGTGAGTGGTGATGTTCGCGCCCAACATTCAGTCCACACTGAGTACAATGCATTCACAGTCTTACTTTGCGCGCTGTTAGCACATAGCACATTTGTGAGTGGTGATATCGCTCTTATGTACTTGTGGCATCAATCGAACGGAGCAACGACAAACGCACAACATCGTGTGCTCACACGTGAGATGGTCATCTACTCGTGACCGTGTGTGTGCACGCAGATTAATTCTGTACACTCGCAAGGAGGATGTACAATACAATATGTACTACACACATGTCGCACGCACACTATAAACGGGGCAACACTTCCAGTTCGTATTTACAGTTCGCAGCATGTAAAACATAAAGTACGATATCTGGGCGCCTGTTCCAATGGGGAATCAACCGTTACATACTGTATTTCACCGAGAGCAAGCCAACGCTCACAGACCACGCAGAATTTGTTCGCCTATGCGATTACATGTGTAGTGGTGAATCGTACATTTGTCGCCAGGCACACTAAAATACACCCCCTGTTCATCATCGCATAACGTATAGTTTACGATCTAAAATACACCGCCTGTTCATCATCAGTTTTCAGTGGGACGAACAAATTCACCTGTCTTTACCCCCCCAGTAGGGGGGGGGGGGGAACTTTCCTGAAATACACCCCCTGTCCATGTCCACGCAGTGGACATTAGCCTTGCATGAGACACCGTTGACTGAGACTAGCCTGTGGAGCGGTGGAGAGCGGCGTTCTCAATGTGACGCAACAGTCAATGCGATGCAACAACGGTTTACCGACAGAGCGACAGACAAAGGAGCGACAGAAAGAGGAGCGATGACAAAGGAGCGACTCGACAAAGGGGCGACACGACAAAGGAGCAACGGACAAAGGAGCGACACGCGCGCGAATTCGAACCCACTGGGCGCACCGAAAGCGGGCTGACCAGTGGGCTGGGAGACACGCGACACACGCGATATAGCGCAAGGCAGCACGCGAATTCGAACCCACTGGACGCACCGAAAGCGGGCTGACCAGTGGGCTGGGAGACACGCGACACACGCGATATATTGCAGGGCAGCACGCGAATTAGAACCTACAGGACGCACCGAAAGCGGGCTGACTAGTGGGCTGGGAGACACGCGACACACTAGATATAGCGCAAGGCAGCACGCGAATTCGAACCCACTGGACGCACCGAAAGCGGGCTGACCAGTGGGCTGGGAGACACGCGACACACGCGATATAGATTCGAACCCACTGGCCGCGCGAGAAAAGCTGTGGGGGCTGGGAAAAACGCCATAAAAAATCAGACCGCCCTTCACGCAAGCTTCACACTAGTCAACTAAACGCCTTCATTCGCTTTCCGAGATCGGAAGCTATTTGGGTTCACCTTCAGAGCTGTTGTCGCTCGACTGTCGCTCGACCTTGCCGGATTCATACGGCACCAGAGGCTGGCGCTCCTCCCTCGTTTCCTTGTCGTTTCCTTGGGTTGTCGTCACGACGTCCTCCCTGGATAACAAGTGACATGAGACACTCGCAAGTACAATCCAATGAGTTAGGGGGAGACGACGACATAGGCTGGCGAATGCGCGGCAGCCAGAAGGACAACTGAGGACAACGATGAAGGCAGGCGGCAGCTCGACAGGCATAACAAGTGAGGGGGAGACTATGACGACGGCATACAGTAGCACGGCAGCCAACTGGCGACAACAGAACAAATGACGTTGTCACCCTTTAGTGCTGGGGTATTCAGGGGTATTCCGTTTCCGGGTCGCCGTTCAGGGGTATTCCGTTCAAGACCAACTTATATCCAAATCACCAAATGTCGCTCTCACACAACTATATGGAACTGCTGTTACTTCGCATTTCTTGGTCCGTTGTGAAATACACTCCCAGTCCATGTCCACAGTGGACATCTTCAAAGGGGAGGATTGGCATTGGCGCCCCAGCATGCACCATTAGAGCTCAGTGTACGTGAGTTGAGATCCACGCGGGTACCAGTTTCAACATTTGGGCATCCATATCTCAAGAACCAAACCACCTAGGAAGATGAAATGTTTTACACATTTGTTCACTCTATGGAGGTCTAGGCCGGATCACTTTGATTGGCGCCCCAGCATGCACCATTAGAGCTCGGCGTAAGTGAGCTGAGATCCGCGCGCGTACCGGTTTCAACTTTTGGGCATCCATACCTCAAGAACCAAACAACCTAGGAAGATGAAATGTTTTGCACATTTGTTCACTCTATGGAGGTCTAGGCCGGATCACTTTGATTGGCGCCCCAGCCTGCAGCATTAGAGCTCGGCGTAAGTGAGCCGAGATCCGCGCGCGTACCGGTTTCAACTTTTGGGCATCCATATCTCAAGAACCAAACAACCTAGGAAGATAAAATGTTTTACACATTTATTCACCCTATGGTGGTCTAGACCGGATCACTTTGATTGGCGCCCCAGCCTGCACCATTAGAGCTCGGCGTAAGTGAGCCGAGATCCGCGCGCGTACCGGTTTCAACTTTTGGGCATCCATATCTCAAGAACCAAACAACCTAGGAGGATGAAATGTTTTACACATTTATTCACCCTATGGTGGTCTAGACCGGATCACTTCGATTGGCGCCCCAGCATGCACCACTAGAGCTCGGCCGTCTTGGAGTCGGGACTTAGCCAAAATTTGGGCCATTTTTTTGATCGTGGCCTACGACCGCAATACTCAACCGATCTGCACGACTTTTTAACATAATAAATGCGGTTAGTGGACGGTTCTAACGAGCCATCAACCGCTCTCCTATCTACTACCGTTCCCGAGAACGAGGCCTAAAACATGGATATGTGAAGAAGATTGCTGAATTTTTCGACAGTTTTTGTTTAATATCTCGGGAACCACTCAACCGATCTGGCTGAAATTTTAGCACAATACTTCTTGTTACTATGAACAACTATGGTGAAAATTTCAGCCCGATCGGTTAAGTCTACCTATATGACGTAGTACTAAACCCTAGTCCCCGGGGGCGCACTGGCCCCCGGCCGAACAAATTGGGTTGAGCGCTGACGCGCTCAACCCGATGTACATATCCACGTCTGCTGTGTTCCAATTACTCTATTGGTACCTAACTAGCAGCTGATGTATGTATGCTACATATTACCCAGATCAACTATGTTTCAAATAGTCGCCTACTATACTCATAAGGTGACAGAAAACAAAGCTTGGTGGGTGACTCAAGGCTACCTTTCCAAAGCACAAAATTATTTCAATTATACATAGATTTCTCACTACTGAACTGAACGAGGTGAAACATACATGTCGCGGGTGAAACGGGCAAGCACAGTAGAGAGTCAGCGTATTCAAAATAAACACCCCCATATGCCAAATAGTCACCCCACAATAACTGCCCCACATTAAAACAGCTGCGGCACAATGTAGTCTGACACACACTCCCCAGCCACAGTCCAGGCATTCAAATTTCAAAAAATAGCAAAGCACACCACAGTCCAAGTATGCGCACGCTGCGAAGCACACCAAAGTCCAAATAAGCGCAAATTAAAAATTCCGCCAAAATTCTAATTTTCAAATATTGCGCCAAAATTATATGACTTTGGAGACTTGTCAAAATTAAAATTTCGCGCCAAAAATAACGCGCCAAAATTGCTGGCAACTTGCCAAAATTAACTTTTCGCGTCAGACGCCACCCTACTATGCTGAGACTTCACCCCTTGCCAAGTCGCAAAGTTCAATGGTTACCGAAGTAATCGTTTGATTGGCTCTGAAGAGAGCCGTTGGGTTGGTTTGTTCTACTCCAGCTTCTTCTTCAGCAAGCACGAGTTGCCTGGCAGGTACTCTGTGTGCATGAAACAGATGCCAGCCTTGGCCATTTCCCTCTGCAGCACTGTGCTGTTGGATGGAACGGTCTTGTGCATGGCAAAAGCGTGCTCGGTCTTGAATTCACCGTGGCACACTTTGCAGAAGACACTTCCATTCTCATTCTTGATGGCAGGTCCGATGAGAGTGCGACACAGACAGGGCTCCTTGCAGAGTGGGTACCATTGAGGTCATGAGCAAAGGGCAGCTCGAATCCAGAAACAAACACTGGATTCGTGTTCTGTGTCCTCGAAAACCCCACAGGAGGTTGGATGGACAGACAGGTCTGGCCACAGGAGGTTGGATGCACAGACAGGTCTGGCCTCATGAGGTTGGATGCACAGACAGCTATACGACTATACGAATTACGATTTCGTCACAACGTCATTCTGTCACCCGCCACCCTTCTGGAGTCCACCCACAACACCTCCAATACATATCACCACTCTACAGTTCATTTTAACATCGACTATACGAATTTACGATTTCGTCATAATGTCATTCTGCCACCCACCACCCTTCTAGAGTCCACCCACAACACCTCCAATACATATCACCACTCTACCGTTCATTTTAACATTGACTATACAAATTTACGATTTCGTTATAATGTCATACTGTACTGGTTCCAACCTTTGGGCATGCATATCTCAGGAACCACACAACCTAGGAAGATGAAATGTTTTACACATTTGTTCACCATATGGTGGTCTTGGGTGGATCACTTCGATTGGTGCGCCAGCGTGCACCACTAGAGCTCGGCCATCTGGAGCCAAGCCCCAGATCCGTACCGATTCCGACTTTTGGGCATGCATATCTCAGGAACCACACAACCTAGGAAGATGAAATGTTTTACACATTTGTTCACCCAATGGTGGTCTTGGGTGGATCACTTCGATTGGCGCGCCAGCGTGCACCACTAGAGCTCGGCCGTCTGGAGCCAAGCCCCGGATCCGTACCGATTCCGACTTTTGGGCATGCATATCTCAGGAACCACACAACCTAGGACGATGAAATGTTTTACACATTTGTTCACGCTATGGTGGTCTTGGGTTGATCACTTCGATTGGCGCGCCAGCGTGCACCACTAGAGCTCGGCCGTCTGGAGCCAAGCCCCGGATCCATACCGATTCCGACTTTTGGGCATGCATATCTCAGGAACCACACAACCTAGGAAGATGAAATGTTTTACACATTTGTTCACGCTATGGTGGTCTTGGGTGGATCACTTCGATTGGCGCGCCAGCGTGCACCACTCGAGCTCGGCCGTCTTGAGTGGGACTTTTTTTAGTCGGGCCCCACGACTGCAGTATCCAACCGATCTCGGCGATTTTTTAATACAAAAGTTCCTACTACTAGGCGATTCTAACGAGCCATCAATCACTCTTCTAACTGGTACCGTTCGCGAGAACGAGGCCGAAAACATGGCAATCAGTATAAGATCGGTTAATTTTTCGACAGTTTTCATTTAATATCTCGGGAACAACTCAACCGATTCGGCTGAAATTTCAGCACAATACTTCTTGTTACTATGAACAACTATGCTGGAAATTTCAGCCCGATCGGTTAAGTCTACCTATATGACGTAGTACTAACCCCTAGTCCCCGGGGGCGCACTGGCCCCCGGCCGAACAAATTGGGTTGAGCGCTGACGCGCTCAACCCGATAGGTAAGCCCTGGTGTACATTTTGTTTCCATAGTCCATCGTAAGCTCGGCTTTTGGGAAGGCCTCTCCATTCACAATCACACTGTATTGCTTCAAGTTGAAGTGCTTGACGTTGAATGGGTTGCGCTTCAGGTCCCCAAAGTAGCAGTCCGTGTCCACGAGTCCAAAGATTATGCGCCTTGGTACCAGACCGGATGACAGCAGAGTTGGCTCCAGGTTCTGGCGGTTGCGATCCACTTGCAGTACCCGCATGCATACGCACCCAAGTGGGTAGCGAGCTGCTTCCTTGGCCAGCCGCCCTTCGATTGCCAGTGCCAGGCTTTTCAGAGGCTGCACACGTCGCACCAGCCAGCTCATCTCGTGCAGGTTCACCTTGACGTCGGTCTGACCGTCAGGTGCCATTAGCACAAGGTTATCGGGGTTGCGGTGCAGCTCCACTCGGACATTCAGCCCTGGTATCAGCAGGCGCTCCTGGTTCATCATGTCAGTGTGTAGGCTGCCCATAAACTCGCATTTTCGCGACGCGTCAATATACTTTGCGCGATTGATAAACCCTTCACTTGTCTTGCTGTCAAACTTGGTCACTATGTCAGGTATGTACCCAGCTGCTTCGGCACAGGTTTCCTTGTACTCACACGCGTAGTTCAAAGTAGTTTCCCAGTACACTCGGTAATGGTTCAAGTCACCTCTGTCATAAATCAGCTTGCCACCCAGAAACATCTTCACCTGGCGAAAGAGCGACTTGCCAAACAGATTAACCAGAGCGTACTTGTAATCTTTCTCCCCATCATCATTGGCAGCAGCAGCGGGTAAATTTTCACCATTCTGCTTTGTCACACTTACCACCAAGTGCACAAAATTTCGACTCAGGTCAGTATACAGTCCATCAGGCGACAATTCAAATTCAAATGGCCCTGAGGGCGTCAATGGGTTCTTCGTAAAGACACGCTGGTAATGCGAGCTGTCGACGGCAAAAAGTAAACGGTGCAGTGAACAATGACAGTTCAGACTTACCTACGAATTGACTTTTCACATCGAGCACCGACATAATTAATAGTAGCCGAAAATGTCGACTTTTTTAGTCTTCCTCGTCTGGCGTCGTCGACGAATGGGTGCTGGTTTTATAGTGCTCCGAGGCCGCCGCCCAACACCCTTCCCCCGCTGAACCCTCGGCCGCTTCACCTGGCATGGCCGTCCACGTGGCGCTTTGCGTTTACGCGTCATCAAGTTTGTTATTCCTTCTGCGCTGCGCTCTATGGCTGCCTCCTTTAGTTCCTTTCCTTCGGCGACGTCGGTGGCAATTCTAGCCCCAGTCTTCAATGCCTCTTTTCCAACCTTTGCACCAATCGACTTAGCCGCGGGTATGATTAGACGAAGAAGTCCACTTAGCAAGCCTCCGAGTCCACTGCCGCGTTGAAACCGTTTGCCAGCGAAAATAATCGGCTCGTTTAAGTACCCTTCCCAATACTGTGGGTTTGTCAGCACAGAAGTCATAGCAGACGTTTCTTTCGGAAATGCAATTTCACAATCGTCTTGCCAAAATCGAACAGTACACTCCTACCAGAGCCAGTCCTTATATGTATTTTTATGCAATTGAATCGGTTTGTCAGCAAATCACAATAGTCTATGGTGTTATACACATTGTTGTGTACGCTGCCATACTTGCCTACGGCTGGCACAATTTTGATCACCTGAGCCTTTGCATTTCCAATAAACTGAGGGGTAATGACGTCACAGTAAATGTAGAAGCAGTCAGTCCCGGAGCCCACGTCGGCACCATATTCCGCACGTTGGCTTGTGAAGCCTTCTGGGTCGCGTTGTTCCAGGTCAGGCTCTAATGGTACCACGGGGTCCTTGAAACCCAGAGTGTAGGCCAGCCTCTCGCTGAACGTCACCCCTGAGGCCAGGTTGTTGTCCGTGTGCACTTCCACTCGCCCATTGACCAATTTGAATAGCACAAAATTTCGACCATTCTCCCATTGCTTCCTCGCATGATCCACCCATATTTTCTTTGCGTCCCCGTGCTTCAGCATTTGCTTGTGGGCCTGCTTCAGGTACTCGAGGTGCCCCTGCCAGAATTTGAACACCTCTCGGTTCAGGGCCTGCAGCAGTCCTTCGATGTCATCATAGTGCCCTGAGGGCACATTCAGCACCTCGGTTTCAATGCTGAACTTGGCCTTGGGGTCGTATTTGATGAGCTTTATGCTGAAGTCGGCACCCTCCAGTGTATTGTAGCTGACTGGCAGACCTCTTCGTCAAAGGGATCCATTTGTGATGGCATTTTCAGAGGGAGTGGTGCAGTGCTGTTCAAGCTGACATACTGACAGGTATATTTCAGGAAAGTTCCCCCCTACTGGGGGGTAAGGACAGGTGAATTTGTTCGCCCTAAAGAAGACTGATGATGAACAGGCTGTGTATCTCAGATGACTTCGGGCCCTCTACTACACGAACAAATTCAGCGTGCTCTGTTCACGCGCACGGCACTTATCACATGCGCACAATGTACATGCGGAGTACGCTATCTACCACTATCAAAACGTGTGTGCTTCCGTGCCTGCCACCGCATCTCACACAACACCAACACAATGTCTGCACTCAGTGCAACGCGAGGGTGGCGGACCCCATGCTCTAACCCCCCCCCCCTTTGACCGCTCCACCATGCACGCAAGCAGAGGGCTTCACATGCTAACAGAGCTTCTGGAGGTATTAACGTTGGCAAATGCACATTCGGCACTAATGCTGGGTAAGCGCTTTGCAGTACACACACAAACGACATACAAAGAGACCCATAATTTGGTGAGAGTTGGGCACCCATATACAGAGCACGCTGAATTTGTTCGTGTAGTAGAGGGCCCGAAGTCATCTGAGATACACAGCCTGTTCATCATCAGTCTTCTTTAGGGCGAACAAATTCACCTGTCCTTACCCCCCAGTAGGGGGGAACTTTCCTGAAATACACACCCTGTCCATGTCCACAGAGTGGACACCTTGGGGGGGGGGGGGGGGGGGGTGGGAGCGTAGAGCAGGTTTGTTGAGCGGCGACATAGACAGGTCTGCTTTGAAAGGATTGCCGTTGTAGGTGTGGGGACACAGACAGGTCTGGCCACAGGAGGTTGGATGCACAGACAGGTCTGGCCACGGGAGGTTTGATGCATGGACTGGACAGGTCTGGCCACAGGGAATGCGGCACCGACACGTGTGGAAAGTTTGACGTTGACTACGAATTTCAGGTAAAATCAGGTAAACGAAACCTAAATTGCAAAACTAACACCAGATTCGTGTTCTGCATCCTCGGAAACCCCGGAAACAACTGTCAACTCAATTTTTGAAAACTCGTTCCCAGGACCCAAAATTTGACCCACTGGGCGCTGAAATCAGGCAAAGGGCATCCCGATTCCCGAAATAAACACTGGATTCGTGTTCTGTGTCCTCGAAAACCCCAGAGACAACTGTAAACCTGATTTTCAGAATTTGACCCCAGGACCCGAAATTGACCAACCGGGCACTGAAATCGGCAAATGGCACCCCGAATCCCGAAACAAACACCGGATTAGTGTTCAGCGACGTGGAAAACCCCAGAAACAACTGTCAACTCGATTTTGAAATTTTCGGCCCAGGACCCAAAAATCCATACTCAACCGGACTTTTGCCACCGCGTAACTTTTTACTGGGGTGACTTAGAAAGATGAAATGTTTTACACATTTATTCACCCTATGGTGGTCTAGACCGGATCACTTTGATTGGCGCCCCAGCCTGCACCATTAGAGCTCGGCGTAAGTGAGCCAAGATCCGCGCGCGTACCGGTTTCAACTTTTGGGCATCCATATCTCGAGAACCAAACAACCTAGGAAGATGAAATGTTTTACACATTTATTCACCCTATGGTGGTCTAGACCGGATCACTTTGATTGGCGCCCCAGCCTGCACCATTAGAGCTCGGCGTAAGTGAGCCGAGATCTGCGTGCGTACCGGTTTCAACTTTTGGGCATCCATATCTCAAGAACCAAACAACCTAGGAAGATGAAATGTTTTACACATTTATTCACCCTATGGTGGTCTAGACCGGATCACTTCGATTGGCACCCCAGCATGCACCACTAGAGCTCGGCCGTCTTGAGTGGGAGAGAAGTCTACCTATGTGATGTAATACTAACCCCTAGTCCCCGGGGGCGCACTGGCCCCCGGCCGAACAAATTGGGTTGAGCGCTGACGCGCTCAACCCGATATACTGGTTAATTGCCATTTGCCTTGACAACGTTTGTCTAATTCCCAAAATATGGGACAGAAGAAATCAAAGCCCAGTGTCCAGTCAGCTGAGGAAGCATTCTGTGCAGGGGTGGTTGATTTCGTGAATGAGAAGTACCCTAGTATGAAGGATTCTATTGGCACTTCGTGCTTTGGAGATCATACTCTGAATTCCCTGCAGCTCCTTGACAGGAAGAAGGTTTTGAAGAACTGCCTTCAATGGGCCAAGAAATGTAGGCTCAAGGAAGAGCAAGTGATGATGGAGCTGTTCTCAGACAGTGATATGTTTGCACGAGTGTTCAGTGATATGCGACTCTGCTTGATACTCAAACGTATGTTCGCTTGCTCTTGAGTTGTATGTGAGAAAGGTGTGGAGGGCAAACAATGTTGAAGTACCAGCATGGTACAGTCCCGTCCGGAAATAACGCCTCGAAAAACGCGTTTGCGTTCTGAGCGCGTTTTCACGCAACATATGCAAATTACTTGATTGGAAAGCGTCCAACGGATTGAAGACACATCGTGTTGGTTTGTTTGGCTTGTTTATGGCCTTGTAAACCTATAGGTCTTCTTTCCTTGCTTTGATTTCTTCAAAATCTGCTAATTTCTATAGCTGACCGTGTATCGAAAATTTATGGAAGTTTTGGTCGATATGTGCCGTACTAATATTGCGTCCTATAGTCATAACAACCCACAAAGACAAGTCTTCTATCCTTTTGACACACTTCGATTGCCAAATTTGGCGTTGAACGCAACGGAACGCGTCTCAGAACGCAAACGCGTTTTGAGAATGCAACAGGGCGTTATTTCCAGACGGGACTGTAGCTGAAACAGTGCCTGAGAATGTCAGAATGATGGATGACATGTGAAGCACAAAACACATTGGGAGATTATTTGAAGTATCAAGTGCACTGTATGAGTGCCACCCATGAAGGGGATGATATGCGCTAAAGTCAAGTATCAAGCCATCAACTGTGGTAGAGAAACACGCACAAGAAGCATCAAGTGTGTTGTATGGTACGTATCAAATGTAGTGTACAGTACAGGAAAAAAATCGCACTGAATGATACGCGAAAAAGGAAGTTTGTTTTGTTTATTTTACTTATTTTATTTATTTTACTTATTTTATTTACTATATTGTTTAATTTTTTAATTTAATTTAGTCTATGGCGCCTCGTAGAAGCACTGACCGTGTACATGACTCAAACATGTGCAGCTCAACGCCAGTGCTTCTGAGTTTTGTATGTAGCAGACACGCGCATCGATGACAACAGAGGCTGCATGGCCATCGACGATGGCACTCCAAGTATGTACCAGACGACGAGTGTTTCAGTTAGCCCAAGTGTCGGCATTTATGAAGAAGGTAAATGCGCCATTGACGATGTCGTGTGTGTATGCCGGACGACAAGTGTCGCGGCTAAATGAAGAAGGTAATTGAGACATTGACGATGTCGTGTGTGTATGCCAGACGCCAAGTGTGCCACCTAGCGCGGCGTCAGCGCTCGTGATGAAGAGTTTGCGTGTGTACTTAGCAGTTGAAAATTATTGATCTTTCTCAAACCTTGAGCGAACAACGTATCACGACGATGACACTTTGAATGTGCTTAGCGCGGCGTCGGCGCTCGTATGTACATACAATTGTATGTACTTATCAGTTCAGAATTTTCAACCGATCTTTCCCAAACTTCAAGCGAACAACGGCGAACATACACATCACTTGCAGTAACCAAATGGCAGAGTGGTAAAATCGCTCAACACAGCGCACTTGTCATAAGTCACTTTCACTCGCTTCTCTCCTTCTTCGCTCACCACTTTGAAGTCCTTCATTCGGCGAATGTTCTGCTGCTTCACTGGCTGAAACGGTGGTCTTCCCCTCGACAAAGTCCAGCACCATTTTCTTTAGCCTCTCATAGCTCATGGTCTGCGCGGCCTGGTAGGGCATGGTCAACCCCTTGGCCACGTTGGAGCGTCCTCTGGTAGGTCTCTTCAGCTGTCTTGTCCGTGCCAGGTATCTTAGCCTTCCGGTTGGGGTAGCAGGTGGGGCAGGTGTGCCACAGGCAACCATAGAACTCGTAGGCCTTGCCAGTCTCGTCCATGCCATCCACCTTGTAGCTGCCCACTGTAGCCTCGCGTCCATTGCCCGCGTGTTGGATCTTGAGACCGCGCTGCTGTTCCAGCCACGTCAGCCATGTAATGGCAACCATGGACTGGCGATCGGTCTTGTAGCGATAGCCCCCGCTTGGCACGATCCCGATGGTGTTCTCCTTGAGGTAGTTGGCACGGTTCTCAACGGGTAGCGAAATCATACCCGTACCCGCCCGCGACACCTCATTTACCCGCCCGTACCCGCCCGCCTGTCGCTAAACGTACCCGTACCCACCCGTACCCGCGATTGGAATTCACCTTACCCGCCCTACCCGCCTGTTCAACACTGGTTGTGAGGAGTAGTCATTGCATTGTATGTGTGCGGCTACAGTGGCGATGGTTACAGCACAGCGCACGTCAATTATAAATCACTGTGGAGAAACAGTAGCGATTCCAGCATATCTGGGCCAAGGAGATTCCTCAGTTTCGTCTTCGTAAGTCCGGCGATGGAAAACTCTCTTTCGCTCGCAGCACTGCTGGCTTGAATCGGCAATATCTGGCGTGCGAGCCGAGCCAGTCCAGGAAAGGACTCGCCATGGATTCTCCAGTACTCGATTGGAGATCTAGAGAAGTCTCCCTTCATGTCTAGGTAGAGTCCCAGCTCGTCGTTGTCGTCAGCCCCTGCTTTCTCCACTTGCGAGAAGACGTCGTAACAGGTCCTCTTTGGCTCTGGTGCGCAGACTTGGGCCGTTTGCAGGTGGTCTTATGGTTTCCTAGATGTTCCCTGATAAGTTTGTAAACATCGTGGCGCTTCATGACTTCTTCCAAGTAAGGGTCCAACCGCTTCATCGCGTCTCTGGGACACAAGACAGTTGCGATCTTGTGCACATTCTGAAATGTTTAAACTCAGCATTATTTAATAACAATCTGCAACCCATACATATTCGCCTTGATTGTGTAGCATACATAGTAAAGGGCTCTTTGAACGCTGTCGAAGTTTTATTTATCCTGTAGGCAAGGTCAAACAATCAAACACACTTGAACAGGCGACTTCGCTTCCAACAGATCTGAGAGAGCGGTCTTTGCAAGTAGGATTTCAGGGTGGTCTCTGTCGTTGTGCTGCGCGACCGTCTGCAGCATGTACCACCATGGCAAAACCAGGTGGATTGTTGGCTCTTTCGAGTACTGTAGATCGAGCGCTGCTGAATAGTGGGCTAATTGTAGTAGTGGGCTAAGTACGTAGTTCAAGTACGTATGTATGCCTGTGATTTACGACTGAATAGCATTAGGAATTGCACGATTACAGACAGGAAAGCAAAGTAGGCACCCTTGGAAAATGGCTCCAACAGATTAACCAGCTGTTTTAGCAGGTCGCGGTCGATATCCCGCAGCCTCTCAAGATAGCTCTCACTACACGGTGTGGTTGCGTCAGCAAGGACAGCTTCGATGTCGTCGTATTGTTGCTCTACAGAGCTCATACAAAGAAAATAGGTGCGCCAGCGAGTATGGGCTTGCTGCTGAACCTGTTTATTCAGCTTTGCGGACAGGCCTACTCTCCTCATGTAGGCGACCGAATCTTTCGCAAAGCTGATCTGAATTGCAATGTTGCAGTGCATACGCAAACTGTGAGTGATCCAATAGAGGGTTGAATATTGGCCAATCAAGCAATGGAGTTGTCAAACCATTTTTGGGATTTCTGTGGCTGAAGCGTCTCTGGTTAGGCGGTTGTCAAAGGTGGTTTCAAGCACAGTGTTGATGACGTGGTCGGCGCAATCAATTCGAATGTCACCGTAAGGCCGAAAGGTAGCAATCATGTTCGCGCCCTTATCGGTTGTCCAGTAGAGATCCCCAAAGTGCTTTTCGAGACCATAAGAGCCAATACCTTAAGTTACACGCACTGTGCTTTCATTTAGCTGTGCAAAAGTACATAACTTTCAAAACAATTGCAAGTAACCTCCTTGGCTGCTTTGCGAATGTTGTCAGCAGTTTTCCTGTCCTCTGCAAACAGGCGGGTTCCCAGATTTCGGCACTCAAGCTCATCGCCCACAATGTATGTAGTGCGCCGTCACACCGATGTAGTGAGCCTTGTCAATATCGCACGGCCACAAGTCGGTCGTGAAGCACAGCTCGTGGTCTTGGGCCAAGCCCTACATAATGTATATGGTGTGCTTATGATTGTACAAGTTACACGTCCCGATTGGAGTGCAACGTGATACCTGGAGCTTTGGTGCCAGCCTTTCCCTTCGCTGCACTGTCATGTCCCTTGCGCACTTTGCCACAGTGTTGGCACTAGGTAGGACGTCTGCAAGTGCTACTATGTATGCTATGTCTACGTTGCAATGGCAACTATGTACATACGTACATACAAGTAACTTACCGTGGACGCTAATTCGGCCATGGCTGGCACCAATGTTGATCATTGTCTGGGCGAAGTGGCGAAGCCCTTTCCCGTCAGCAAATGACAATGGTCTTATATCAGACGCAGAGGCGTGGACGAGTGACTGTGTGACGGTTTGTTTTGTCGCCAGTGACACAGATGTTCCCGTCTTCTTGAAACCCTGGTCCGTCAAGCGCGACTGCGATTTGTCGCTGTTGGTGGCCGATACACTGCACTTGTGCGCTCGTAGCGAACGCGTTCCAGTTGAAGATCCAGCATAGTGGTATCCCGTTTTGCAGTTGTAACAAATAGCAAATGGAAGAGAAGTTTTCCCGTCCTAGACTGACACAATCGTATGCACACGACTCTCTACAATATTATTGACATGTAGGCAACCATATTGCGGCAAGGTATACCTGGCTAGGACGGCCAAATCGCTCCCAAACGTCTGAGCTGCCTTCACACTGTATTAGCTTCAAGGCGCCTGAGCGAACCTTTTTATCAACGTCTGCTTTCTCTCTTTGTTTCTTGAGATGATCGCTGGCCATTTTACCTACGTATCTAGAACATCCGCTTACTCGTATTCCATAGTGCAAAATAGATAGAATGTTGTTCTCGAGTGAGCGCGCGACCGGCGTCGATGTCATCGCCAACGTGCACGAGAGGGCGAGTGTTTAGCATGGCCTCGACCTCCGCGACGACGGTTTGCAAATGGCCCATGCGCAGACACGACTTGCCTAGCGTCTTTTTCATCGCCATTTTGATTGACGCGACCAGCCGTTCATATGTAGAAACCCCCCATCCAGGGGGCGTACTCGACGATAAAATGCCAGGTGATCGAACGCGACGCGACGTAATTCAGCACCGACGGATCGCGCAGGCACTTCTTCCACAAGCGATCGACAAGCGCCTTGCCCAGCTTGAACTGCCTGGCGTTGTCCAGAGTGATTTGGTCGGGCACCCCGCAACGTGCCACGAAACGTCGCAACGCAAAGAGGAACTGTTCGGCATTCAGAGAAGCGACTACCTCCAAGTGCACTGCCCTAGTAGTGATGCACGTGAAGAGGCAAATCCACGCCTTCCTCACCACCTCTCCCTCCCCCTTGTAACCATAGGCCCCAAGTAGTCTAAGCCAACGTAGGTGAACGGCTTTGACTGAGTGACCTTCGACCTTGGCCACTGGGCAAAGGGTGGCATACGGTAGGGGCCGTTCAACTGTTTTCTGCACTTCCCGCACCGCATGAGCACGCTCTTCACCACCGTAAGGCCGTGAGGCACCCAGTATTTTTGCCTCACTTGGGAGAGAGTGTGAGTGGGGCCAGCGTGGAGCGAGCGCTGGTGCACCTGGTCGATCACCAAGCGCGACACGGGGTGATTTTTTGGCAAGTATGTAGATAGGCGTGATAGTCTCGTCCGATATGTCAGAATTGGAGTAGCGGCCGTGACAGCGCGGTAGGCCGTCCTCATGCAAACGCAGACCGAGCTGTGCTGACAAGGTGGGGAGGTGCTTCTGGTCCACTGCTACATAGCTGAGCGTTCTTCAACCAGAGCACCTGTGCAGCCTCCACCTCGCTGGCCGTCAGACAACGGTCGTCGGCCGCCCCCTCCTTCGCGCCACTCAACCAACTCTCCCTCGCTCTCTTCAACTTCTGCACGAAACGCGAACACCACGCAGTGACACGCGCCAAACGCGAAAACGACGAGTAAGTAGTGACGTCAATGTTGAAGGGTGGAGAGGGGGTAGGATCCGTCCCCTCCCCCGCTACAGTAGCCAATTCGCAGAGCGGCGTCTTTGAGAACTCCTTCTCGACCAGCTGCAGCGTCTCAGGAGTGATGGCCGGCACCTCCCAGGTGGGCCATTCGTCCGGCGGGCTGTTGAGCCAGGCCAGGCCATGCCACCACAGAGAAGCCGACGACGTCAGCTCCTCCATGGAGACACCTCGGCTGGCGGCGTCGGCCGGGTTGTGCTTCGTGTTGACGTACCTGAAAGACGCCATCGACGGCCTTGATGGACGCGACCCGGTTCCTGACAAAGGTGCCAAGCTGTTTCCTGCTTTGAATCCAGTGCAGGACGCACTGGCTGTCGCTCCACAGGACCTTCGACGAGATGGGGTGGCCGACTTCCGATTCGACAAACTGAATTGCGCGCGCGCCTATTTGGGCGGCTAGCAATTCCAGGCGTGGCATGGTTACAGTAGTGACTGGCGCCACGCGCGACTTAGCGAAGACGAGATGAGGCGCCCCGTTGGCGCCTTTCAGGTAGATGACAGTAGCGTAAGCACTCTCAGACGCGTCGCAGAAGCAGAATAGTGCGTATGGGCCATTCCCTATGTATGTACCTAGGCACACTGTGACCAGAAACGGCCCTCAAGTCGACCAGGATCCTCTGCAACACGTGGAGAAGACTCTCCTCCAGCTTCTCATCCCACCCGACGTTGAGTTTCCACAGTGACTGGAGGATAATCTTGAGCTGCAGAAGGACAGGCGCGAAAAACCCCATGGGGTCATAGACGGACGCGACAGCTTTCAAAATGGCGCGCTTGGTAGTGATGGCGGCGAGCACGGCGTCGTCGACGGCGCTGACCGTCCTGCAGACAGTCCTCAACAGTCGACCATTCCAGGCCGAGCGCCGTGACCCTGTCTGAAGAAGCCCGGTCTGCCTCTTCAAGCGCAGAGTTAAAACTGGCACAATTTGAAATCCACTCGCGCAAATTCATACTGGCGCCGTCGAAGATGCGCTTGGCCTCTCGATAGAGCGCCAAGGCGGCCGCCAGATCAGGAGCACCGTTCAGCAGATTGTCGACGTAGATTCTTCTTCAACGCGCGCGCGACGTCGCTGTCCCACTTGTCCAGATGGTGGTTGACGGTCGCGGCCAGCAGGAAAGGGCTCGAAACCACGCCAAAGGGCACGCGCGCAAATCGGAACACGACTATATTCTCCCCTTCTGGCGGCTGGCTGCAGTCCTTCAGCCACAGAAATCGCGTGCAGTCGCGGTCAGACTGAGCCAGTCGGATTTGAAGGAAAGCCTTCTCGATATCTGCCGAAAGAGCAATTTTGTGCGTCCTGAACCGAAGGAGGAGACCTGCCAGGTCTTCCAGTAGGACCGGCCCCCGCAGAAGGCACTCGTTGAGACTCGGCGCGTCCTTCCTAGGCTTGGCCGAGCCATCGTAGACAATGCGAAGCTTGGTCGTGCCCTTCTGCGGGGTCACCACGGCGTGGTGAGCGATGTAATGCACTGGACCATCACTCTGACTCGGGTCGACAACTACCTCGATTATGCCTGCCTCCAGCTGCTGCTGCATGATGGACTCATACTGCACCAGAAACTCAGGCTCGCCCTTCAGGCGTTTGACAGTGGAGCACAGGCAGCCATAGGCCAAACCATAATTTTCTGGAAGAGGGGGGTGATCCTGACGATGGGGCCAGGGGACCTCGTAGCAGCCGTTGACCATGGTCACTCCCGAGTTGAACTGGTCCTGCGCGTGGTCGTCGTCAGTTTCCTTAGGCGATTCCGTAATGCCCAGAGTTTCCAACTTCCAGAAGTCAGCGAGATTGCACGGGCCGTCTAAGGCGCTCGTTCTCTGAGAACGGCCCTTCGACAGCGAGGACGCGATAGTCGACTCGTTCAACACCATCATCGACACCAAGGGGTCGTCGGTGACGATGGCCAGGGCCCGGCCGAAGAGCAGATAGCCGGGGCTCGATTCGAATAGGTGCAAACCGGGTGCTACAGTAACCCGCTGTCCTCGCCCCACAAAGTCTCCATAGTAATCCACGCCAATCAGCAAATCAACTGACATCTCTTCCCTCTGCGTGGGAATCGAGTCAGCCAATGGGTATATTTAGCGAGGAGACTACTGTAGGCAGACAGGTCTACTGCGGTGCGCACAAAGCAGCTGCTGATCGTGGCAGCATGTTGAGGCTCATCGTGACGTCCCCCGCGGGCGTCTGAACAGTGCACACTACTCTATGCGTTTTCACGCGGCGCGGTTTCTGGCTGCTGAAGGTGCTGACGTTCAGGTACACTCGATCTCCGTCCTCTGAAGGCCTAATTTGTCAGCCAAGTGCTCTGTCATATACGAGCGCTGACTGCCAGTGTCCATCATCAGCCGCGTCGCGACCGGTTGTGGGCCTTCCCTAGTAGTCTGAGTGGTGTCCGGTCGCGAAGTGGTGTTCTTTTGTGACCCAAAAGAAAAGGGCGTCGTCCCATTTAGACCCTCTTCATTCCAAAGTGAACCTGCGGCGAACATTCCTGATCCATTTATGGATCAGCACCCACCAATGCGCCTTATAGGCATCGATCGCCCCAGAATGGCACACACTTTCTTTGGAAACTCGAGGTAACTGCGGCGAAACTCCCCGAGGAAATGCTCAACTTTCTATTCTGACACACTATGGAATACACTCCTCAAATGCACGAAACACTATGCGATGCCAATCAACCATCATCGGGTACCCAGTTTTTACTCTAAGCTTGTTTATGTTAAAAAATCACCGAGATCGGTTGGATACTGCAGTCGTGGGGCCCGATTAAACAAGCTCCGGTATTAAAAAGTTGAGTTTGTATTCTGACTGACATTGCAAAGAGTTGCGTTCTTTCTGCAGAGAGTGCGAGAGTTTATCGCCTGCATGCTCCGCTTCACGAGCCCCCGCTTCGCAAGAGGGTATTGCATAGCAATATTGATTTCGCCCGCGATTTGGCTTTTAGAGCAAGAGCATCCCTTATTCAAGCAACGCTTTTAAAAAGTGACAAAAACTTGTAAAAGTTTTGGCAAACAATTGACAGAGCACAAAAGAGCGCACCACGAGCAATCCAACCGTGTCGCACTTCTGCATGTAGCAAAGAGCGATCTAAGTGTCAAAATCTCGAGAATGGCGTTTTCTGCGGTGCGTGCTTGCGTTATTGAAAAACTTGTTGCTGCCGCATGAAAGAGCACGCCGGGAGCTTTCACCTGACATGTCGATTGCGGCTCTATGACGTAAGACGAGCGAGTTAGAGCGGTTTTGTGCTCTTGCACTTTCCAGTTACTGTAACTCGCGAAATTCAAACTTTTGACTTTTCGACCAATGGGTGAACAGATGATCATTGAGTCGAGAGCTATCCAATAAGCTCGAGATCGTCTCTCTACGACGCAAGTTGAGTGAGTTAGAGCGGTCTTAGCGTCAAAATCCCGAGAATGGCGTTTTCCGCGCTGCGTGTTTGCGTAATTGAGCAAACTTTTGTGGCCGCATGAAAGAACACGTCGAGAGCTTTCACCTGGCGTGTCGATTGCCACTCTACGACGTAAGACGAGCGAGCTAGAGCCGTTTTGTGCTTTTGCACCTTCGGGTTACTGTAACTTGCGAAATTCAAACTTTTGAGTTTCGACCAATGGGAGAACAAATGTTCAGTGAGTCGGGAGCTATCCAAAAAGCTCGAGATCGTCTCTCTACGACGCAAGTTAAGCGCGTTAGAGCGATTTTAGCGTCAAAATGCCGAGAATGACGTTTTTCGCAGTGCGTGTTTGCGTAATTGAAAAAATTGTTGCTGCTGCATAAAAGGGCACGTCGAGAGCTTTCACCTGACATGTCGATTACGGCTCTACGACGTAACACGAGCGAGTTAGAGCCGTTTTGCGTTTTGACCTTCGGGTTACTGTAGCGCGCGCAATTCAAACTTTTGAATTTCGAAACCTCTTAGCTGAATGATCAGTGAGTCGAGACCTATCCGCAGAGCCCAAGATCTCCGCTCTACGACTTTCCAACGCCGAGATCTGGGAGCGTTACGTACGTACGCACGTACGCACGTACGCACGCACGCCGAGCTCTCGTAGGGTGTCGCCCGCCTGAGGGCGGCGAAAAAATGGTCAAAATTTTGGCTGTCCCGCCTCCCAGACGGCCGGGCTCTAGTGGTGCATGCTGGGCCGCCAATCGAAGTGATCCGGTCTAGAACACCATAGGGTGAATAAATGTGTAAAACATTTCATCTTTCTAAGTCATCCCAGTAAAAAGTTGCGAGGTGACAAAAGTCCGGCTGAGTACGGATCCGGGGCCTGCCTCAAGACGGCCGAGCTCTACCAGGTGCATGCTGGGCCGCCAATCGAAGTGATCCGGTCAAGCCTACCATAAGGCGAATTACCATGCAAAACTTTAGCTTTCTATGTCGGCCCAGTAGAAAGATATGGGGTGACAAAGGTACCGCCGAGCGCGAATTTTTGGGTCCCGGGCCGAAATTTTTAAAATTGAGTTTACAGTTGTTTCTGGGGGGTTTCGACGACGCTGAACACAAATCCTGTGTTTGTTTTGGGATTCGGGGTGCCATTTGCCGATTTCAGCGCCCGGTCGCTTTGAGTACAGTACGACATTATGACGAAATAATAGTAAATTAGTATAGTCGATGTCGAAATGAACTGTAGAGTGGTGATATTGTATTGGAGGTGTTGAGAGTGGACTCTAGAAGGGTGGTGGGTGACAGAATGGTGTTATGACGAAATCGTAAATTCGTATAGTCAATGTCGAAATGAACTGTAGAGTTGTGATATGTATTGGAGGTGTTGTGAGTGGATTCTAGAAGGGTGGTGGGTGACAGAATGGCGTTATGACGAAATCGTAATGCGTATAGTCGTATAGCTGTCTGTGCATCCAACCTCTTGTGGCCAGACCTGTCTGTTCATCCAACCTCCTGTGGCCAGACCTGTCTGTGCATCCAACCTCCTGTGGCCAGACCTGTCTGTGTGCATCAAACCTCCTGTGGCCAGACCTGTCCGTGTCCCCACACCTACAACAGCAATCCTTTTCAAAGCAGACCTGTCTATGTCGCCTCTCAGCAAACCCGCTCTATGCTTCCCCCCCCCCCCCCCCTCCCCCTGAAGGTGTTCACTCTGTGGACATGGACAGGGTGTGTATTTCAGGAAAGTTCCCCCTGCTGGGGGGTAAGGACAGGTGAATTTGTTCGTCCTTATGAAGACTGATGATAAACAGGCTGTGTATCTCAGATGACTTCGGGCCCTCTACTACACGAACAAATTCAGCGTGCTCTGTATATGGGTGCCCAACTCTCACTAATTTATGAGTCGCTGTGTTTGTCGTTTGTGTACTTACTGCAAAACGCTTACCCAGCATTAGTGCAGAATGTGCATTTACCAACATTAATATCTCCAGAAGCTCTGTTAGCAGGTGAAGCCATCTACTTGCGTACATGGCTGAGCAGTCAAAGTGGGAGTTAGCCATGGGGTCCATCACCCTTGCGTACGTTGCGCTGAGTGCGGACATTGTGTTGTGTGAGATGGCGGTGGCAGGCACTGAAGCACACACGTTTTGATAGTGGTAGATAGCGTACTCCGCATGTACGTTGTGCGCACGTGATAAGCACTGTGCGCGTGAACAGAGCACGCTGAATTTGTTCGTGTAGTAGAGGGCCCGAAGTCATCTGAGATACACAGCCTGTTTATCATCAGTCTTCATAAGGACAACAAATTCACCTGTCCTTACCCCCCAGCAGGGGGGGGGGGGGACTTTCCTGAAATCCTATATACTATGGTTTGTTTGTTTGTTTGTTTGTGGGCTTCCGCCGGTTGGGTGCGTGTCTTGGCTTACTGCCGTCTGCCTGTGTTGTGCATGAGGTTTGTGGACTTTGGTCGATCTCTAAATTCCAAAATATTTCGAAAATATCGACTGCGGCAGTACATTCTAGGCACAGAAGGCACCACACGCTACGACTGATGTTTGATTTCACACCAATAGTGCGTTACAGTGTCACCATTGACTAGAGAGTTGTCGTTGTGGGACTCCAAAGTGTATTCGCAGGCACTGCATGCACTGGCATGGGCACAGCATCAAATTATTCTGGATCTATGCCAAACGACTTTAGATCGATCTGAAATCTCCTACGGGCTAAACCCAAATGTCTGCGGGCTAAACCCAAGCGTCTACTGTGTATTTACAGGCACGGGAGCTGGTGTGATCCTAAACATAGGCAGTGGCAGGGGCACAGGGTCAAATGGCTTCAGTTCTATCTGAAATGTCCTACGGGCTAAACCCAATTGTCTACAGGCTTAACCCAATTGTCTATTGTGCATTTACAGGTATGGCAGCTGGTGAGATCACAAATGTAGGCACTGGCAGGGGCTCAGGGTCAAATGGCTTCAGATCTATCTGAAATGCCCTACGGGCTAAACCCAATTGTCTATGGGCTAAACCCAAGTGTCTATTGTGTATTTACAGGCATGGGAGCTGGTGCAATCCTAAATGTAGGCCCTGGCAGGGAACCATGCCAAATGACTTGAGATCTAACTGTAATGTCCTGTGATGCACTGAATTCGATGATTGCATTATCTCCTTTATGCTCAGCATCAATGGGCTACTATTGACCATAGAGATTCTCCTACGGGCTAAAGGCTCTAGTCCTTATTACTAAGCGGCAAAGGTGTGTCCGTCTGTTTGTGGCTCTGTGTGCGCCATAACTCTAGCCACAGTTGACGGATCGCGATGATCTATGGCTTAAACTGACCGTCCTGGCCTGTAGTTGTGCATGAAGGTTTGTTGACTTAGGTCGATCTCTAAATTCCAAAATATTTCGCAAATATCGACTGCCCCAGTACATTCTGAGCACTGAAGGCACCACACGCAGTGATTGATGTTCGATTTCGCGCCAAAAGCACTTTACAGTGTCACCATTCATGACAGAGTTGTCGTTGTGAGACTCCAAAGTGTATTCGCAGGCACTGTGCGCACTGGCAGGGGCGCAGCATCAAACTGCTTTGGATCAATGTCAAATGTCTTTAGATCTATCTGAAATCTCCTACGGGCTAAACCCAAATGTCTACAGGCTAAAGCCAAGTGTCTTTTGTGTATTTGCAGGCACGGGAGCTGGTGTGAGCCTAAATGTAGGCACTGGCAGGGGCACAGTGTCAAATGTCTTGAGATCTATCTGAAATGTTCTATGGGCTAAACCCAATAGTCTACAGGCTAACCCCAAGTGTCTATTGTGTATTTACAGGCACGGAAGTTGGTGTGATCCTAAATGGAGGTAGTGGCAGGGGCTCAGGGTCGCTTGATTTGAGATCTATCTACAATGTCCTACGGGCTAAACTCAATTGTCTATGGGCTGAACCCAACACCATTGACCATAGAGATTCTCCTACGGGCTAAAGGCTCTAGTCCTTATTACTAAGCGGCAAAGGTGTGTCCGTCTGTTTGTGGATCTGTGTGCGCCATAACTCTAGCCACAGTTGATGGATCGCGATGATCTATGGCTTAAACTGACCGTCCTGGCCTGTAGTTGTGCATGAAGGTTTGTTGACTTAGGTCGATCTCTAAATTCCAAAATATTTCGCAAATATTGACTGCGCCAGTACATTCTGAGCACAGAAAGCACCACACGAAGTGATTGACGTTTGATTTCGTGCAAAAACCACTTTACAGTGTCACCATTCATGACAGAGTTGTCGTTATGAGACTCCAATGTGTATTCGCAGGCACTGGCAGGGGCACAGCATCAAACTGCTTTGGATCAATGTCAAATGTCTTTAGATCTATCTGAAATCTCCTACGGGCTAACTTCAAATGTCTACGGGCTAAATTCAAATGTCTACGGGCTAAAGCCAAGTGTCTATTGTGTATCTGTAGACACAGGAGCTGGTGCGAGCCTTAATGTAGGCACTGGCAGGGGCACAGTGTCAAATGGCTTGAGATCTATCTGAAATGTTCTATGAGCTAAACCCAATAGTCTACAGGCCAAACCCAAGTGTCTATTGTGTATTTACAGGCACGGGAGCTGGTGCCAGCCTAAATGTTGGCATTGGCAGGGGCACAGTGTGAAATGGCTTGATATCTATCTGAAATGTTCTATGGGCTAAAACCAATAGTCAACAGGCTAAACCCAAGTGTCTATTGTGTATTTACAGGCATGGGAGCTGGTGTGATCCTAAATGAAGGTACTGGCAGGGGCACAGGGTCGACTGATTTGAGATCTATCTGTGATGTCCTACAGGCTAAACTAAGTTGTCTATGGGCTGAACCCAACACCATTGACCATAGAGATTCTCCTACGGGCTAAAGGCTCTAGTCCTTTATACTAAGTGGCAAAACTGTGTCCGTCTGTTTGTGACTCTGTGGACGCGATATCTCTTGACACACTTGATGGATCGCGATGATATATGGCTTAAACTGACCGTCCTGGCCTGTAGTTGTGCATGAAGGTTTGTTTACTTTAGTCGATGTCTAAATTCCAAAATATTTCAAAAATATCGACTGCGACAGTACATTCTGAGCACAGAAGGCACCACACGTTGTGATTGACGTTTGATTTGGCGCCAAAAGCGCTTTACAGTGTCGCCATTCATGACAGAGTTGTCGTTGTGAGATGCCAAAGTGTATTCGCAGGCACTGGCAGGGGCACAGCATCAAACTGCTTTGGATCAATGTCAAATGTCTTTAGATCTATCTGAAATCTCCTACGGGCTAAACACAAATGTCTACGGGCTAAACCCAAGTGTCTATTGTGTATTTACAGGCACGGGAGCTGGCGCGAGCCTAAATGTAGGCACTGGCAGGGGCACTTTGCCAAATGGCTTGAGATGTATCTGAAATGTCCTATTGGCTAAACCCAAATGTCTACAGGCCAAACCCAAGTGTCTATTGTGTAGTTACAGGCACGGGAGCTGGTGCCAGCCTAAGTGTTGATGGGCTATTGACCATAGAGATTCTCCTATGGGCTAAAGGCTCTAGTCCTTATTACTAAGCGGCTAACGCTGAGGCTCTGTCTGTCCAGACACTTTGCGCCATTGCTCTAGATACAGTTGACGGATCGCGACGATCTATGCACCAAACTGATCGCCCTTTGCTAACGCTTCGCGCGAATGGCAAATGACCATTGCCCATTGCCTGAATTCCATGACATGGCGCAAAGATCATCTGCACCACAACACAGAAGACGTCTGTGAGCGCTCTAGCGCTCGCTACAGTTGACGGATCGCGGTGATCTATAGCTTAAACTGACCGTCAGAACGCGTAGTTTTGCATCTTTGCTTTTAGAATTTTGACCGATGACTAAATTCCACAATATTTCGAAAATATCGACTGCGCCAGTACATTCTGAGCACACCAGGCACCACACGCTGTGACTGACGTTTGATTTCGCGTGACTGACGTTTGATTTCGCGCCAAACGCACTTTAGGTGTCACCATTCACTATGGAGTTGTCGCTGTGAGACTCAAAAGTGTATTCGCAGGCACTGCATGCACTGGCAGGGGCATAGCATCGACTGACGTTTGATTTCCCGTGACTGACGTTTGATTTCGCGCCAAACGCACTTTAGAGTGTCACCATTCACTATGAAGTTGTCGCTGTGAGACGCCAAAGTGTATTCGCAGGCACGCATGCACTGGCAGGGACACAGCATCAAACTATTCTGGGTCTACGTCAAACGACTTTAGATCTATCTGAAATGTCGTGCGGGCTAAACCCAACTGTCAACGGGCTAAACCCAAGTGTCAATTGTGTATTTACAGGCACGGGAGCTGGTGCGAGCCTAAATGTAGGCATTGGCAGGGGCACAGGGTTGAATGACTTGAGATCTATCTGAAATGTCCTATGGACTAAACCCAAATGTTTATAGGCTAAACCCAAGTGTCTACTGCGTATTTACAGGCAATGGAGCTGGTGCGATCCTAAACGTAGGCAGTGGCAGGGGCGTGGGGTCGAATGACTTGAGATCTATGTGAACCGTCCTGCGGGCTAAACCCAATTGTCTATGGGCTAAAGCCAAGTGTCTATTGTGTATTTACAGGCATGGGAGCTGGTGCAGTAGTAAATGTAGGCACTGGCAGGGGCACATTGTCAAATGACTTGAGGGCTATCTCAAATGTCCTACAGACTGATTACCCATTGACCATAAAGATACTCCTGCGGGCTAAAGGCTCTAGTCTACATTACTAAGCTAGCTAGGTGTAGTGTCCGTCCGTCCGTCCGTCCGTCTGAAACGCTCGCCTTCCTAGCACTTCGCCACGCGACGCTTCAGCACGCGCTTGCCTCGCTAGCACTTCGCCACGCCAAGCTTCAGCACGCGCTCGCTAGGAAGCCAGCAGGACGCCAGCGGCGTCCCGCAGAGAAGCTCGCTCGATTCGCCGCAGAGAATCAATCGCTGCACGGCCAGCGTCGCCTGTTGCTGCCTGCCTTCAACGCAGGCTTTGCCTGAACAGTACGGCAATGCACGGTAGCAGAGCCTTGCAAAAGCGAACAGTGCGGCAGTGCGCGGTACAGCAGAGAACCTTGCAATGTGCAATTCAACAGAGCCGAACAGTACGACAATGCTCGCGCAGGCAATTCAAGCCGCTTCAGCGACTATTTCGCTTGCAACAGGACAGATCTTGCAACAGGACAATCGGCCCGCTCTCTAGCATTTGTTTTGCGCGCCGCTTTGTACGGCGCGTTCGCGAGGCAGTCAGCGCCATTAGCTTGCAACAGGACAGACTTTCTGCAACAGGACGCTGCAACAGTACAGACGTTGCAACAGGATCGTCGCGCGAGGCGACCAGCGCCGGTGGCTCGCAACAGGACAAACCTTTGCAACAGGACAGATTTTGCAACAGGACAGATCTTGCAACAGGACAGATCTTGCAACAGGACAGATCTTGCAACCGGAAAATCTGTCCGCTTTCTATCATTTTTTGCGCTGCGCTTTGTACGGCGCGTTCGCGAGGCAGTCAACGCTGTTGGCTTGCAACAGGACAGACTTTCTGCAACAGGACAAATGTTGCAACAGTACAGACGTTGCAACAGGATGCTCGCGCGAGGCGACCAGCGCCATTGGCTCGCAACAGGACAGACCTTCTGCAACAGGACAGATTTTGCAACAGGACACATCTTGCAACAGGACAGATCTTGCAACAGGACAGATCTTGCAACAGGACAGATCTTGCAACAGGACAGATCTTGCAACAGGACAGATCTTGCAACAGGACACATCTTGCAACAGGACAGATCTTGCAACAGGACAGATCTTGCAACAGGACAGATCTTGCAACAGGACAGATCTTGCAACAGGACAGATCTTGCAACAGGACAGATCTTGCAACAGGACAGATCTTGCAACAGGACAGATCTTGCAACAGGACAGATTTTGCAACAGGACAGACCTTGCAACAGGACAGATCTTGCAACAGGACAGATCGTGCAACAGGACAGATCTTGCAACAGGACAGATCTTACAACAGGACAAATCTTGCAACAGGACAGATCTTGCAACAGGACAGATCTTGCAACAGGACAGAACTTGCAACAGGACAGATTTTGCGACAGACAGATCTTGCAACAGGACAGATCCTGCAACAGGACAGATCTTGCAACAGGACAGATCGTGCAACAGGACAGACCTTGCAACAGGACAGATCTTTGCAACAGGACAGATCTTGCAACAGGACAGATCTTGCAACAGGACAGACCTTGCAACGGACAGATCTTGCAACAGGACAGATCATCTTGCAACAGGACAGATCTTGCAACAGGACAGACCCTGCAAGAGGACAGATCTTGCAACAGGACAGATCTTACAAAGCAAATCTTGCAGCAGGACAGATTTTGCAACAGGACAAATCTTGCAACAGGACAGATCGTGCAACAGGACACATCTTGCAACAGGACAGATCTTACAACAGGACAGACCCTGCAACAGGACAGATCTTGCAACAGGACAGACCCTGCAACAGGACAGATCTTTTCTTGCAACAGGACATATATTGCAACAGGACAGACCTTCCATCAGGACAGATCTTGCAACCTGAAAGACCCTTCAACAGGACAGATTTTTCAACAGGACATATCTTGCAACAGGACAAATCTTGCAACAGGACAGATTTTGCAACAGGACAGATTTTGCAACAGGACAGATCTTGCAACAGGACAGATCGTGCAACAGGACAGACCTTGCAACAGGACAGATCTTGCAACAGGACAGATCGTGCAACAGGACAGATCTTGCAACAGGACAGACCTTGCAACAGGACAGATCTTGCAACAGGACAGACCCTGCAATAGGACAGATCTTCCAAAAGGCCAAATATAGCAACAGTACACAGCTTTCAACAGGACGGACGTGGCAACAGCATGGTCGCGCGAGGCGAACAGAACCGTTGGGTCGCAACAGGACAGATCTTTCAACAGGACAGATCTTTCAACAGGACAGACCTTGTAACAGGAGAGACCTGGCAACAGGACAGGCCTTGCAATAGGACAGGCCTTGCAACAGGCCCGGGCCCCTCGGGGCAAATCTTGCAACAGGTCAGACCTTGACAATGAACAGGGCAGACGTTGCGGCGCGCGTGCGAGGCGACCAGCGCCGTTGGCTCACAACGGGACAGACCTTGCAACGGACAGACCTTGAACAGGACAGATCATGCAACAGGACATTACGGCCATTGACGACTACATTCCATGGTATTCAGATCTCAGGAATTCTTCTGCAACGGGAAGGAACGGCTAGTAACTATGTAGGTAAGTAGGTATGTAGCACAGTGCAGTACGAAGGGACAGAAATCGTTGATCTCGTGCCGCCAGTTCGATAGAATAAATCGATGCCAGTCCCTAAACATCGGTCTGCGTCTGAGATTTGTCCTCAGTCGCCGTACGACAGGTACCTAGCCTAGGAGAGCATAGTGCTTTGACAACTATGTAGTAGGTACATATGTAGCACAGTGCAGTACG
>JASAMZ010001544.1:7500-12961 GCA_030248115.1 Linhomoeus sp. GSCO2_2 | reverse complement strand
GTGCGCTGGCGCTTTTATGGGACAATTGTTGTTCCACAAAGAGCACGTGTAAGTGAATAATTGAAAAGTGGAACGGTTGTATCCCCATGCACGACATCCTTGGACTAAATTTGAGCGGGGCGCCTTGGATTTTTTTGAGCCCCTGCACATGTGGTCGATTGAGTTGGACAGAACGTGGAATTGAATCGTTGTACTGTAGATTCGAGTCTCAATAGCGAGCGTCGAATGTTGTAATGCCCGCCTAAAGACAAACAATGCGCACACGAGGACAGTGTGGATGTCTTCGCAGACGTTTCAGCGACGCGGCGACGTGGTAAGTGCTGACATTATGCCGACGTGGCAAATCCAAATACTGACTGCCCATATGAACTCTTCTGTCAACGTTGTACTTAAGGAAGACTTCAAGACAGAAATCATGTCGACACACCTGGCAGGCAATCGGCACAGGCAACGCCACTGGCACAGCCGCGACCGTACGAAGAAAATTGTTAACAAATACGCCTAAAAGATAACGATATCAAAGCGATTAGTCCCCGATTCACAACGCTTTAGAGAAACAAGGTTGTTTGAGTACGAACAAGTTAGTATTTCGGCCTCCGTTCGTCCAAACCTTATAGTCCATGCTGCAACAATTGTTAGTTACACTTACCTCTGCGACTTTTACATACAAGGTCGGAACCGTTTTCTCTCGGTAAGGTATACCACCCACCGTTATGAAGTCGTAGGTTGGGTTGATTTGCTCGAAAGGTCAGCTGCCGTCCACCTGGAAGTGCGCCGTTTCGTTCCAGTCGTCCAGCGTCAGTTTCACGCGAGAATACACCATCTCCGTCGGCGTCGCCTGACTGTTCGGAGGCAGCCAGCTGGATTCGTGGAACTGCAACGGGGAAACCTCGGTATTAAACAGCCTTTGCCGCAACACCTTATGGAACCAGTCTGTAACCTCTTTGCCGGGTCTCACTCAGCCAGATGAACGAGACGACGGCGGCGATGGCGCCAAAAAGGACTATGAGTATGTAGCAGGAAAACGACCAGAATAATGATGCAGCACTTGAACCAGCCACATCTGCAGAGATCCCACCTCAACTCTTCTCACGGGGTCTGTTGCTCGATTTGATCGGCAACTGGGGATCGTTCATCTTATGGCAGTCCAGCTGCTGCTTCTTGCTGGTGGAGAGATTCTTGTTGTGGCCGTCATCAATGATGACGAAGTGGTTGGTGCCATCGGCATAGCTTTCGTCCAGACGACGGCAGTTGTCGTCCACGTCGGCGATGTTCTGCCAAGGAAAGTAGCGACGCATCTCCTCTCCTCTCTGCTGTAGGGACGGCAGCCGGCGCTCTGGTAGAACGCTGTTGCACTCTGCTACAAACTTACTACAGTACCAAACGTAATATGGACTGACGACTTTGGGTTGTGACCCCCCCCCCCCCCCCTGCCCACTTTTACTACACTTTTCAGGCGAACGTCTCATGTGGTTAAGCAGCAGCGTCTCGCCTCGATCCATGCACAGTCATTGCTGAGCACATTGCCTACTGACAAACCCACCAGTGAATCATACCTGTCGAAGGCTTTTCGCTTGCCTCCGCCGTGGCAAATGCTCGCTACGCGTAGCTCAGTTTGTGTAATGTTGTAGTTTCAAACTGGGGGTAATGCAGCAGTTGATGAAGAACAAGCAGCCATGAACAGCAGCAGACGTTCTCGAACGTCAGACAACTGCAGCAGTAGCGGAGGACGATGGCACAAGCTTGTCGTCAAGAGATGGCGCGGTAATGACGAGTATATTTCATAATATTACCTGCCAGCCATGTAGTAAGGTGGAGATGTCGCTGACGCGTTTGGGGTTGCAGATCTGCTTGGCGGCAAAGAGTGCCACATCAACCATCTACATGGCGAACTCCTTGGAAAGATTTTCCGCCTCTTTGGAATCAAGGAAGTCGTCGTTCTTCGTCGCGTCTGCAGGCGATGGCTAGCCATCTACGACTCCCACGTCCGAGTTGTTCGGATGCGACTGACGGAGACCTTCTTCTGTCGCGGCGTCGCGACGACACTCCGACTGGCTCTGACAACCAGCGACGGTCGCTGTGTGGAGTTCGACCTGCTCCACTGGCAGTTGCTGAGGAAAGGCCGCTGCAAGATCGCGTGGATAGACGGACGAATGTTCTGGAAGGCTAGCAGAAGTTGGGCGCACAGGAAGGGCAAAGTCCCAACTGAGGACACTCTCGTTTCAATGAGTCTGGCAGCGGTGGTGGCACTGTGCGGCCGCTGGCGTCACTTGAAGGAGGTGGAAGTTGCCACTGAACTGAGGTGGTACGAGGGCATGCGGCTCAATGGCGTTCCACTTTGGCTAGCCCACCGACTGGTTGAAGGTCTACTGGGAACCATAGCCGCTTCACAACCAAGACTGTCAGCTTTGAGAGTGTCAGAGTGTGAGAAGACTTCTTTGGACTTCACCATCCCGTACCAACTAAGGCAAGCGTACGAATGCGTGTTCCAACCACAGATGGCCCCACTGTGCACCCTTGTGAACTTGCCAGTTATCGAGCGCCTTGACTTCCATGCAGTCGATCTGAACAGCAAAGTTCTGGCCATCTTGAACGACTACTACCCCGCCGATGGACGAACTCTACTGGCGTTGTCCCTTCTCTTGCTGAATCTTGTGGATCTCGCCAACAGGTCTGCCAAAGAGGCGCTCTCACCGCTCCATCCAGGGTTCGTCCAAGAGCCTCTTCCAACCTGCTTGTTCACGTCACTGTTCCGGCTGAAGATCGACGTCCTGTTCGCTCCCATGTATGACTCCTCTGAGCGAGTGCGCACAATGGAGGCTCTGACTGTGGTCAGGATCGAGAGGTACAACCAGGGCGGTCCGGAGCTCCTCAGCCGCCTCAGCAACTGGGCGCCCAATCTACGTTGGCTCTCGGTCGAAAGGGTCGTCCTTCGATACGTGCAAGGCGGAGACGTGTTCAGCTACCTTGAACTGACGTCAAGCTGCAAAGAATTGTCCTTGCTTGAGATCCGAAGCGTTTGAGCTCTCGACAAAACGCTCTGTGAACGTCCAGATGGCGACGTGGCGTGCTGCAAGTGTCCAGTGGAATGTGGAGCAGAGGGGAGCACTCGAATTCGGCAGCACGCCAATGGAATGGAACGAGCCGTTTGTGGACTTGCGACCGAGCTCGCTGATCGATTTGATTTGGTGATTTGTTGACTAACAAGTACTGTAGGCGTGGATAGACAGTGGCTGGTGCGTAGGATTCTCGTCCCGTTTGCTGTCCAATCAATGCTCACGATTGCGCAATGCTGACTGCTCACCACTGTTCGCATCGCATGGGCACCACACCCTAGCACACCTCTGCGTCTCCTCCGTGGCAAGAGTTGTGAATAGTGCTGTCGTTGTGCACAAAAACTTTTGTGCACAAACCGTTGTCTTTGTCTTTGTGCACAAAACAAGACAAAACAAAACGGATTTTGATGGTTCCGGACAAAGACAAAACAAGACAAAACCAAAATGCAAATGAAAAAGGACAATTGTCCTTTTTTTGTCCGATTTTGTCCGACAATCCGTTAATTATTCTCACAACTTGTGAAAGCCATTTGCTGTGGAGAAGACTATGCCACATGGCTATGCGTAGTTCGATCGACTCGTTCAGCCGGAGCCTAGGCCCGGGATTCCTCTAATCTACCGGAAATCCTCAAATAAGTGCCGTGGGCTCTTATTTTTCCACCAACCTCTAGGCGGGGCGCTTATTGGAGGGGGCAGTTATTAACTCGACCCTCGAGAGTGCCAAAACTTCCCAGATTCCTGTTATTGTCACTTTTTGTGTACATTTGCACAGATTTTTGACTGAAGCCACTGATTAAAATACCTGCCATTAGTTGTTATGCTGCCTAAATTGCCCTATCTTGTGTTAGACAATCGTCACAGAACCAGTTATAGTGCCAGTGCTACTGGTACATACCAAAGGTGGGCGCTTATTGGAGGGGGGCGTGTTTTCGGCTGGGGCTATTGGAGGATTTACGGTAGTTACCCTGTCTGTCTGTACCCTCTTGCCGGGTCCAGCCAGAGGAACCAGGCGATGGCGATCACGATGTTAACGAACAGGCACTCATCACATAGAAGATGCGGCTAGAATAAAAATGATGCAGCACTAAAACCAGGGACACATGTCACATGCATAAATTGGCACTATCATCGCCTGCGTCCAGGACTGTTGGCTCGATTCCGTCGGCAACTGGGGGTCGTTCATCTGCTGGTAGTCGAGCTTGAGAGGTGGGGGAGGAGTGGGTTGCAACAGAAGGAGTGTGGCGAAGTGTTTCAACCGCTGTTTATTGCAATGCCGCATTCTGACATAGTAATTTCCAGCTTGGCATTGTGTCATGCAAAGGACAACAGTTCCTCGACTCTTTCTGCTGTGAGGACAATTCCCGACTCTGTCTGTCTGTCTGTCTGTCTGTCTGTCTGTCTGTCTGTCTGTCTGTCTGTCTGTCTGTCTATCTAGTGCCATACCGTTGAGCTGGTGTTTTTAGCCCGTTGTGCTGCAGTCTCAGCTCGCTGAGATCTGTCTACGCCAAACGGTTTTGAACAGACTGTCGTCGTCGCCTTCCCCATGTTGAGTCGATTCAATTCCGTCGGCAGGACGACGTGCTTCGTATTGGCTGTATTCTTGCGTCGTTCTGGCGCAGCACTGTGCTAGTACTGTCGGTAGGCGGCCGACGAGCCGCCGCATGTAAGCTCGACGAAACCCAGTCTTCGGCTGAGTGAATAACTGACGATCGCGTACCACCTAAATTGCCCCATATAATGTGCTATGAAAGACAAGTGAAACATTTGCGTGTACGTTTCACACAGATTGCGCAACATATGTGATCCTCAGTGCCGATATAGGTGAAGAATTCCATTGTCGGAAGGCAATCAGTCAATGCCAACAACGGTCCGGTGGGCACAATGTGAAGTTACTGTTTCATGCAAGTTCAAAACAGTTCTTGCCCCATTAGTAACGCCTGAAAGAAGCCAGTGGTTCTCGAGTGGGCGACAAGCACAACACGGCTTACAGGTACACACAACGCTACTATGCTCGGAACGGAGTCATCATATGTTAAGCCGCTTCAGCAGTCCCGTCGCAACCGACAGACATCGCTCTGATTTGACCACCAACAACCTAACCTGAGAAATGGAAACAAAAGAAATACGCATAAGGAAGGTGTAGATATGTAAGTACGTACAGTGCACCTAAGTACCTACGTCACCAGCTACGCAAATCTACGAAACTGCCACATACCCAATCACGTCACAGTAACAGTTTGACAATGCACTGGACGCATACGTGTAGCCGCCAACCGGGGAGGGGGGGGGGTCGGGGGGGGGGGGGGGGGTATAGGACCCCTCAGGGGGGGGGTCTAGAGGCCCCTGGAGGGGGGGTCAGATTACCTAAAAAATTTGCCAAAAAAGTAACAAAAAATAAGAAAAAA
>JASAMZ010001544.1:0-2500 GCA_030248115.1 Linhomoeus sp. GSCO2_2 | reverse complement strand
TTACATAGTGTACTGTCAAACGGTTCATTTGGTATTGGTGTAGTGATCGATATCATAGGTGGTGTGTGCATTCCGAGTGCCTTATTACATGGTTTTAGTTTTGCGGAATTCAACAAACTGTGTGAGCCTGTGTAACTTGGTTGTTCCGTCTGTACATTAAATCATGACGCAGATTGGCGATTTTCTTTTGGCAGTGCATGACAAAGTATACGCAAGCACACATAGCGTACACACATCTATGCTCATCCATCAGCTTCTGTAGTGTACCACCCCACCCAACGCAGGATAACAAATCTGTATGTTTTGCGCATGCTCGTATGTAATTGACTATTCATCAGGTTGTGTTAGCCATAGTACGCCGTAACACAGTCGCCGCAACGTTGAAATTGGTAAGTCTGCTCCGAGCCCCCCTTCGCAAGAGGGTATTGCGCGCACAGCAGATTTGGTTTCGCCAGGGATTTGGCTTTTAGAGAAACAAGATCATTCTTTTAAGCTCCGCTAGTGACAAAGATTTGCCAAGGTTTTGGAAACGTACTTGACAGAAGGAGCGCATCACGCGCGCTCTGTTGTAACATAAAAGAGCACGTCGAGACATTTCAAATGAGGTGTGAATTGTCGCTCTACGACGTTAGGCGAGCGAGTTACACCCGTTTTGCGTGTTTGGACCTTTGGGTTACTGTAACTTGCGAATTCTAATTTTTGAGTAACCACCAACGGAAGAATATGTTCTTTGAGTCGAGCGCGAAAGAGTCCAAGATCATCTCGCAGTCTCTCTATGACGCAACGCAAGACGTGCGAGTTAGAGCCGTTTTGCGTTTAGGGACCTTTGGATTCCTGTCACTTGCGAATTCCAATTTTTGAGTTCTAACCAATGGAAGGACAAATGATCAGTGAGCAGAGACCTATCGAATGATCCCAAAATCGTCTCTGTATGACTTTCCAACACAGAGATCCGAGAGCGTAGCTGACGCACGGACGGACGCACGCCGAGCTTCGTATGGTGTCGCCCGGCTGAGGTCGAGCGAAATGAAATAGTGACGTCCCTCCAACAAACCATTCTTCATAGGGCGTGGTTGAAGAAACAATACGCGACCAACCAGAGCGCCTACCCTGCTGCTGCTGGAGATGAGTACACGTGTCGGACCTTTCGAAATTCCAGCCCCCCTCCCCAGAGAGTTGTTCACGAGCTTATAGCATAGGTTCCTTTGGGGGGGGGGGGGGTTTGGGGGGGGGGGGTTACCCCCCCCCCCCCCCCCCCCCTGGCCATCGGCCGATACGGACGAGGTTCCGGACGACCCCCCCCCCCCGGACTCCCATCCCAGACCGACCCCCCCCCCCCTAGCGACCCCAAATTGCCGAAAAATTTTCGCCTGCGGTGTAGGCAGCGCGTGGTCGCCGCGGCCGGTTGGTCTTCTTGTTTACTATTGTAGAAGCTTTATAGATGGGCTTTGAAGTTTACGGTGGTCATGGTAGATATTCTGGTGGGCGCACAGGAGACAGATATAGCCGACAGCGGTATGCGAAACACCTGGGGAATGAATGTAATCATTCATTCCCTACATGCCCCCAACAAAGAATATCGCCGATCATCGATCACTGATCACAGTTCTTTCTTCTCGCCGGACGCCGCAAAAGAGCCAGAGCTGTTCCCAGGACAGGTGGCCAGCCGCAGAGCTGTTCCCAGGACAGGTGCGGGCGCTTGATCCCAGGTCAGAGGCGCGACGGTCGTCCGTTCGACTTGACGTTGACAGCGATCTCGGACCGACTCTTCTTGTGACGACTTGCACTAGGCGCCACACCGCTTGCTTGACTTGTCTCCTCGACGCCGACAGCAGCAGCTCCCCCACTGGCGGTCGTTGTAGTTGAAGTTGGGCAAGGATCTCCGACGTAGACGCGCTCGGTCACCAAGGGCGGCGGGGCGGACATGGGCTGCGCGTGGTAGCCGTGGTGGTCCTTCTTCTTCTTCTTGGAACTGGAACTGCTGCTCGAGCTCGAACTGCTCTTGCCGCCGCCGATTCCCACCTCCACGCCATCATCTCCGCCGATGTTCACAGCGAGCATCTTGTCCGTCTTGTCCTCGCTCGACTTGTGGCTTCCCCGGCTGGATCCACCATGTAGGCAGCGCGTGGTCGCCGCGGCCGGTTGGTCTTCTTGTTTACTTTGTAGAAGCTTTATAGATGGGCTTTGAAGTTTACGGTGGTCATGGTAGATATTCTGGTGGGCGCACAGGAGACAGATATAGCCGACCGACAGCGGTATGCGAAACACCTGGGGAATGAATGTAATCATTCATTCCCTACAGCGGCGCAATTTTGTTGTTTTAATATGTATTTTGACCATTTTTAAGTTAAATGGCGTTTATGTGTATGTTTGCGGTACTAAATGAGTAAAATACACGTTTTTCTGCACTTTTTGAAGCAAAAACTGCCAAATTTCCTTCAGTAAAAGACCCCCCTAGCTTTTCAAAATGGCCATCCGGAAACGGAATCCGGTTCCGGAT
>JASAMZ010001541.1:0-15385 GCA_030248115.1 Linhomoeus sp. GSCO2_2 | reverse complement strand
CGTGGCTACCGAGTACGAAGGGTTGGACACCTTTCCGCTCCCTTCTGTGGTTCCAATCATGACTGAGCTTTGTTGCTGTGACTGGTCAAGATGTCGCGTGTCTACCTGCCTCTGCAGCTGCCCCAACACGGCAGACATCGGCACCAACGACGCCGCAACGATTCTCGACATTTGTCTCAGCATCTCCTGATTATCAGGATCTTCCTGCTCGCCAATGATCGCCTCCACCGTCTCGGCCGCTGGCTGGGGTGGGAGACTGCCTCCGCCGGCGCCGCCTCCGGCCGCCGCGTCTGACCCGCCTCCCTCCTCAACCTGCGCCACTTCCGGCCCCAGCGGCTGCTGCCACCCTCCACCGCCGAGCAGCGGCTCTCGTCCGGAAGCGCCGCGCCTCTCCACAGGGCTGGTCGTCCGCAAGGAGTTGTCTTCCTCCTCCGCCCGCCGTTTCTGCTGCTCTTGGAGAGTAGCGGCTGACGCTACACACTCCTCACACATCCAACGGCGCGACGTGGAAAGATCACCCTCTTTCGACGCAACCACCCTCTCTTCCGGAAGGCACGCTCGCTTATTGTGCGAGTGGGCCCACTTCTGGCACCCCCCCTCACACTGACTCCGAAGCGAGGCCGACTCAAACCGCTCGCGGCAGAAGTGACAGCTCTCACCTTCTCCCGCCTCACTCATCGTAGCGTCTAGCACAGCAGATCAAGCGGGCGAAGAGAACGGCGTATGAAAACGGGGAGAATCAGCAGCAACAGATCGCTTCACGGCGGGTGTATCAACGCCTCGACCTGTTCGCGTCAAAACCATACACAGACTTCACACGAACGTACAACGACGAACGGATAGCCAGGAAGCACAGGCGACACAACGATACAGTGGAATCGAAAGCAAAAGCTATCCACCCGGGAGCGCCAACTTGTAACCGAAACCGAACTGCCTACTTGCAGAAGCTACGGTGGTTGGGCACCGATCCTAGCACCAACTACAAGCAACCAGCCGAGAAACGATTATGCTACCTCAATCACTGGCCTCGCAAGGATGGAACCGACACCGCTCTTCTCCAGTGAAAGAGGCCTTCCTTCTGATCTTCTGTGAATAGCCACAACCGTTGACGCCACTGTAGTTGTTACCTATTTATGTTCCTAGCCTTAGAAGTCCTAAGCGTCCGCGTTACACTGCAACTCTGGACAGCGAGTTCAAGCGAGCACTTTTATCCGAGACCAAAGGCTGGTCCGACGCACGCAAAGGCAACTACCTACCGACGGAGCAAGTGTAGTCGTGCTCACTCCAAATCGGGCGGGAAACACGACAGACGCCGCTGCCAACCACCAATTGTTGACAGCGCCACGATACGCATGTAGCGGAAATCACGTGGCGATACACTCGCTTACACTACACACTAGCCAAACAAAGAGTCGACGTCGCTACAGTAATCGCATCAAATAGCGGCGACGGCGACGGCCGATGTAGGCAGGATTCGCTCGCACTCCATCCTCCCACATTTGCGCCGCCCTGCCAAGTTCGCTTGTCGAAATTGCCGCACGCACGGCTTTTCAACGGGTGAGATAAACCCTCAATTTGAGTATAGGTATCTGGATGCAAAGTGACTCACCCTTTGGTTTGCAAATCTCAGCACGTGCACTTTCCAGTCTAACTGGCGACCACACGCCCCGCTTCCCATTTGGACTGAGGGCGCACAGGAGCTTCACCGAGGGTCTGGTAGGAACGGCGCCCCCTCGCAGCTTGCAGTGAACCGTCGCGAAGCCCCCAATCAACACGCCATCGTGTGATTCTTTTGTGAATGAGGTTCGGCCAGCGTCGATGTCCAGCCGGTCGAGATCCGCTTTCGGACAGGTCACTAAGAAGACGAAACGACACAGACCACTGAAGGTAGGGTCCTAACTGCAGCGAAAGATGCTACACCGTTGAGTTCTTTGTGAGACGTGACGCTTGTAGTCCCAGTTCGACGCGGTGGCTTTCTTGTCGAGGCCTTCGAAAACTTGGGAATTTCGCAATCGCACTTGCAATCAGGGCTCGCCTCACAGTCGTAGTCGTCATCGTCGTCAGCGGAGGTGCTAGACTTGAAACACGGCAGGACGAGACCCCAGTCATTGTCGGCGCGGCAGCGAACGAGCTGGGCCACGTTGCCTGAAGCAATGCGGTGACCGTCGCGGCAGACGAGAATTGCGCCCTCGCCGACGTCCAGGCGGCTGCCGTTCAACGGTGCCGTGTAAATGGTGCGGTCGGGGTCCAAATGGAAGCTGGCCATGAAAATGGCGTTTGGGTCGCAGCCGTCTGAAATCGCAATGCCAGGCCAGCACAATACGTGAGTGCATTTTTTCGGCCGCCCTCAGGCGGGCGACACCATACTGTACGAGAGCTCGGCGTGCGTGCGTGCGTGCGTCCAAGTGTGTCCGTCACGCTCTCAGATCTCGGCGTTGGAAAGACGTAGAGCGGAGATCATGGGCTCTACGGATAGGTTTCGACTCACTGATCATTATTCATAATGGGTGTCGAGACTCAAAAGTTTGAATTTCGCGAGATACAGTAACCCGAAGGCCCAAAACGCAAAGCGGCTCTAACTCGCTCGTCTTACGTCGTAGAGCGGCGATCGACACGTCAGGTGAAAGCTCTCGACGAGCTCTTTCATGCGGTAACAAGAATGTTTTCGATTACGCAAACACGTACCGCCGAAAACGCCATTCTCGAGATTTTAACACTACAATCGCTCTAACTCGCGCAACTTGCGTCGTAGAGAGACGATCTCGAGCTTTTTGGATAGTTTCCGACTCGCTGATCATTTGTTCTCCCATTGGTCAAAACTCAAGAGTTCGAATTTCGCGAGTGACAGTAACTCGAAGTTGCAAAAGCACAATACGGCTCTAACTCGCTCGTCTTACGTGGTAGAGTGGCAATCGACACGACAGGTGAAAGCTCTCGACGTGTTCTTTCCTGCGGCTACAAAAGTTTGCTCAATTACGCAAACACGCACCGCGGAAAACGCCATTCTCGGGATTTTGACTCTAAGTTCGCTCTAACTCGCTCAACTCGCGTTGCAGAGAGATGATCTCGAGCTTATTGGATAGCTCTCGACTCAATGATCATTTGTTCTCCTACCGGTCGAAAAAAATTCAAAAGTTTAAATTTCGCGAGTCACAGTAACTCGAAAGTGCAAAAGCACAAAACGGCTCTAACTCGCTCGTCTTACGTCGTAGAGCCGCAATTGACACGTTAGGTGAATACTGTCGGCGTGCTCTTTCATGCGGCAGCCACAAAATTTTCAATAACGCAAGCACGCACTGCAGAAAACGCCATTCTCGAGATTTTAACACCAAAATCGCACTTTGCTACATGCAGAAGTGCGACACTTTTTCTGCTCTGTCAATTGTTTGCCAAGAGCCCAAGACTTTTACAAGTTTTTGTCACTTTTTTAAAAGCGTTGCTTGAAAGAGGGATGTTCCTGCTCTAAAAGCCAAATAGCGGGTGAAATCAATATTGCTATGCAATACATACCTTCTTGCGAAGGGGGAGCTCGTGAAGCGGGCGATGAGCTCTCGCACTCTCTGCAGAAAGAACGCAAGTCTTTGCAATGTCAGTCAGAATACAAACTCAACTTTTTAATACCGGAGCTTGTTACAAAGTCGTCTCACGTTGTTGGAGCACGGAGCAGTTCTCTGGCTCTTGCATGCAGTGGTGAATCCAGTGCACATATGAGGACACGCGCGCAAAGACGTCAGGCTTCTCCGGTATGCAGTTGGCCTGCCCGAAAGACACTACGCCCTCCACAGTCCACTCTTCCTCGCCGTCCGTCCTCTGACAGTAGAGGCCGCCCCCTGAATCTCCCGTGCAGGTGCCCCTGCAGTCGTGCTGGGTGCACAACAGACGCTCCGCCAGCAGTGGAAAGTTCTCCCTGAAAATGCGTACTAATTCACCCGCACAATGGCGTCCTGGGCACTCAGCAGTACGAGATTCGCGTGCACCTGTAGGAGTCGACGCAGAGGGTGGTGTTGATCAGCGGCAGAATGGCCTGCTTCAGCTCCTTGGAGTAGCGATGTATGCTAACGTCAGCCACGTCGTCCACACCCCAGCCGGCCACGGCGCACTCCTCGGGCAGAGTGCCATTGTTCCCTGGGGGAGGCAAGCAAGCGGGCTGAACGAAGGTGGTCCACTCCAGAGGCTTGGTCAGTTCGACCAGCGCCGCGTCGTTCTGGTACATCTCGTGGAGGTAGTCCGGATGGCGATAGACCTTCTTGGGCCGAGAATACTGGCGTGAGGACAGTCTCTCGATGGGCGGGGACCAGGGCATCAGAACGTTGACGCCGGCGACCACTTCGAAGTCGCTGCTGAGCAGACATTTACAGATTCCCTCCACAATTGCAGTTTCGGCCTCGCTCACCTGGTGGCCAGCAGGCTCGGCGGCTCGAAACAGTGGGAGGCCGTGAGAAGCCATCTGCGGTCCACAATGGTTGCGGCGCAGACGTGGCTCTTGCCCAGAGTGCGCAACTGAGCCATCCAAGGCCAGGAGAAGGCCTCAGCCTTCTCCCCTTCGATGACGGCGCCCTCTGGATTGGCGCACTTCGAGCCCGTCAGTCTAGGAGGGACCCTCTGTCGGCCGCAGACCGATTCGCTCGCCGAGAGCTCGATCAGCCACGCTGTTCCGCCGATGCAAAGGACGAGAAACGCAAAGGGTTCGCCAGCCATTTTGAGCCCTAACATTCTGCCGCGTTGTCGCGAGTTCACAGCAGTCGACTTGTCTCGTACACAAAGAAAGCAGCCGAAAGTGAGCGAGCGACGGCGGTGGGCGACGAGGACAAAGGCGTGTGTAGGCAGATAGAGGAATGGAGCATGTTCCCAGCGAGTCTAAATGTCAGTTTTACATCAGCAGACTCGTCGGATTGCATCGCTCGCCTCACTCCTGGACACATCGGCGAAAACAGACGTGATCGCGTGCGGTTTTGAGAGGGCCACAGGTTCCAAGAAAGATGAGTCATTTTCGGCAATAACGCAGAGGAGAACTTAGCCCGCAACGTGGCATCATTCTCGCATCGGATGACGTTGGAGACCATTTACCGATGAGTGACCAAGGTTGAGGTCAGCCAGACTTTCGTCATTCCTACGCGAAGGGTTGTCTACTCAGTCACAAATCCAGCCCCAATCAAAGCTCAAGACTTGTGGTGCCAATCACAAGAGTTTGACAGTTGACCAGCGGACCCTTCCAGCAAATGTGCGACCTGTTGTTTGGCGATGGAAAACTTACAACGGGCAAGAATATGCCAGCGCCGATTTATGCGGGCTAGCCGCTGTCCATGAGAAGGAGACGATTGAGTACTCTCACAGGTGGCGACGGCAAACGGGCAAGGGGAAAGGTGTAACACTAAAAGTTTTGAAACAGTCAATTCTCTGCGGCGAGGATGGCTTCGACATAGACGTGAGACGTCTGTTTTCGAATTGTTGTCCGCTGTTCCCGGGTTCCGCCAAATAATGAATAGTATGCACGAGCACGAGGAGGCTTTGGACGACGGAGGTGACGTGTGTACCTATGCAAACTGCCAGTTAATCAGCATCCACACCGGCTAAAATAATTTTGGAGTCGTGAAGAGATGAAGCGTCACGTGGAGAATGAGCACAATGTGCGCACGGTGACCGACAAATGGCTGGGAATGTGCTTCCCTGCAGCCTTTGCTGAAGAGCCGCAAAGTCAGATGTCTTAGTGTCTGGATTTTGGAATGAAGACAGCGATATGAAGGCAACCTTGACATATACGCTCGTACGTAGGCACATCTGCTGAGATGGTGTATAGCGTGTTTCATGCGGATCGCTGCAAGTTAGCCTCCATTTTGTATGTGTGACGCAGCAACGTCCATTTTATGTACATTTGCCCTTGTGCACCTCTCGTGTTCTGCCTTCTCGAATCGCTCAGCACAACACAGTCAAAAGCAGAGAGTTCTACATTTGATCTTCAATGACATGGTCACCAATCAACAACCGAAAGACCTCTAATGTGTGGAGGTACATAGCTTAGGACCTAGGTACGTTCAGCCCAACACAAACGGATTCATAGCAACGCAATGCAGCCAAAGTAGCTTGGTCTTTGTGAGCAGTCGAAAATGATTAGGAAATGCCGCAAAGAACGAACCACAACGAACAATGAAAAGCGAACAATGGACAGCAATTCATCGTCTTTGCCAAAGGGAAGATCTCCTTCCTTTGTGTTTTCAATCTGTTACCCGCTATTTTGAGTCTCATTCTTTGCTAACAGGAGATTCCGTACCTGTAAGTGCATACACGGTACAACTTTTTGGCTAACAAATCGATACAACTTGAATCAAGGATATTTTACAAACCGGCATGGCTCGTGCTGCGGCGACGTTCAGCGTGCTTCTGCTGGTCGCCATGCTGTTCGCTATCGTCGTGGAGTGTGACAAGCTAGGTCAGTGCACATACCGATACATGTGCGTATTCGTTAACAAATCACAAAATTTCAGAGCACCACAAAGGCGAGCCTGGTCCTCCGGGACCACCGGGGGTGCCCGGAGCTCCAGGAACAAGAGGTCTCCAGGGCCTGCCAGGACTAAACGGTGCCCCAGGGCTGCCGGGGCTCCCTGGCCTGGATGGCAAGCCTGGGACACCCGGAGAGCAAGGACCATCTGGTTTTCCGGGAATTCGTGGTATGGATGGTAGGCCTGGAGTGCCTGGAGAGAAAGGGCTGCCTGGCTTTCCCGGGAATACTGGCCAACCGGGACCACCGGGTCCACCCGGCCCACCTGGCCCAGCCGGGCCGCCCGGCCAAGAGGACCTGTAGACGCTGAGAAGACTTAACAGGCACTAGACGATTAGTTAGATTCAGTGTGATGCGTTGCGTAGCGTATGCCGTAAACTTTAGGACTATAATTGCAAGTAAGGCACAAAGCCACAACTGCATGGCTTCAAGTTTATTTTGTGGTTTCGCCTGTCGACGCGTCAGTGACGGTACATACTCTACGTCCAGCCTTCATTCGACTAAAAGAACATTATTTCCGCTTTTAGCGACGAAACGGTTGTTGCCAAATTGAGACGTCGCATTGCACTTCGCTGACAAGCCATCGAACATAATGTTTGATCAGCAGAGTACAAGATTGCAGCTCACGTCAGCCATCTAGGGGTCTCGCTTCACTGCTAGAACACTTGTTTCGCTTCCGCAGAACAAAGGGGCGCGCTGAAACGTGCCATGCACCGTCCGAAAATTTCCTCGAAACGACACGCGACGCCGCAGTGTAAAAGTCACGCTCACAGATCCAATGAGCATTTGACAGCCCGGAACCACAAAGCTACATACCCAATCACCACATTAGGAAGCTCGATAAACGCAAGTCAGTAGCGGTTAACTTTGCAGAGTAGCGGTATGGTTTTCCGCCGACTTTTCCTTAGCCTGCTCGTGATCAATGTCGCCGCTGCCGAAGTGGAGAAACGCCAAGCGAAATACGACAAGGTACATACGCAATTTGTTGATATTCACCAGTATCTCTAGTGTCCACAGCTTGAGTCTACACCCTGTCTGAGGCTCGACCTAAGACTAAGTCCTGAAGCCTAAGTAGATTAGTAGAATCACTTTGGCAATTTATGTTTCAGCACTTAGCACCACATCGTTACAGTGTAGGAATCCCAAAACGTCGATTTATGCAAGAATCTTCAGGCGACCCGTCTGAACTGCGAAAAGCAGACGATCAAATGTGACAGGAACTCTCCTTATCGACGCTTCGACGGTCTCTGCAACCAGCTGTCAGAGGAGGGGGCTGGGAGAGGGGGCGTCAACAGTGAACTGGTTCGACTGCTGCCTCCGGCTTACGATGATGGTACGGTAAGCAAGCATTTTTGCGAATGCCAAACCGGATCCGTCAAACTTGAAAACAAACCTACAGGAGATAGTGACATTTCAAACTTGCAAACACGCCACACAACGGCGTGGCGCAGCACGCATGTAACCAATCAATTAGAGAACAGTCGTCAAAATATTTCAGGGGTCGGCGCGCCAAGACAAACGGCCAAGTCAGGAAACCCTTTGCCGAGTCCGCGACTGGTCACCACTCTGGCCGTGCCTCCGTTCGGACAGAACAAGGACAGGCAGCACAAGATGACCGTGATGCAGTGGGGACAGTTCATCAATCACGACATGAATCTTGCTCCCAAGTCCACAGGTTGGGGTAGCTTTGGCAAGTTTCACTTTGTCACTTGTGATTTACCGGTAAACTTGGTTTCATGGAAGGGGAGGGGGGGGGGAGGGTGTCAGTAGAGCGCAGTGGCTTCTAAGATTTACGCTCTTAGCGCTGCTAATGAAGTGCTATCGATACATGATAACGCTTCGTCTTGTTACACTGCGTCTGCTTCGAGAGTTCTGCTGTTTACGAATAGCTTCCATAACTCAATCAAAATGGAGAATTGCGAATTTCCATCGAATCATTGTCAAGCCATTGGCATTGTACTCAAATGACAATCTACCGTAGAGCAAGATCTTTTCAGGCGAGGAGGGCAGCGCACTCAACGAGTGCATCGCTTGCGACTCCAATGAGACGATCAGCGACAACTGCTTGCCGATTCCCCTTCCCGAAATTCCTGGCAGGAAGAAACCCAGGAACAAATGCCTGGAGTTTGTTCGCTCCCAGGCAAGCCCTCTGAGCTCGGGTAGGTGGGAAGCACACGGAGGTGGTTTCATTCAATTTCATCACCGACCACGTTAATCGACATTGACACTTGCTGCACGTATGTAGCAAGTGAGGAAGTCAGTAATTGGTGGAAGACACTTTAGATACAAGGAGCTGCCATAAGCACCCGCTCACCACCCCCCCCCCCCCCCCTTCAAATAAGTAGCACCCCCCCCCTGGCCGTTTTCTGGCCGCTCCCCAGGAGCATGTGCTCCGGCCGTTCGCCGTCCCGAAAACATGCACTATGGCCGCTTTTTCCGGCGGCCGCACGTCGGCCGAGTGTGGGCCGCCGCCAATGCCGCTCTCTCTTTCCCGGACGGCGGGAGGACAGGTAAGCCAATTGGGCTGAGCGGTGGCTCAACCCAACCGCCTTCAGTGAGTCAGGCTGGCTGCAAACTTTCCGCTTGACGGCTGCTCAAACTCATAGCGCTACTCAAGTTGGGAGGCAGCGCTCGGCGCTTGGCGACTTTCGCGAGACGAGCGAACTGCCGCCGCCGTCGTCGTCGTCGGTCGAGGGTAGCCTACGCATCTCGAAAGTGTGCGAAGGGGAAAGCGTGCGCGTTCGAACCTCTCCGCCTCGCCATATCCCCTCCTGCGCGGTAAGCAGGCAAGCGCGCACATTCGTTGCTCATACTGCGCCAACCCAAAATTGGGTTGAGCGGGGGCTCAACCCAACCCCCCCTTCAGTGAGTCGGTGCAACGGTGTCAGGCTGGCGGCGGCGGCGAACACTTTGCGCGCCGCCCTTGACGGCTGTCAGTGCTCAAACTCATTGCGCAACTCAAAGTTGGGGGATGAGCGGGCAGCGCTCGGCGCTTGGCGGCTTCCGCGAGACGAGCGCCGCCGCCGCCGTCGTCGGGTCGAGCCTAGGCATCTCGAAAGCGTGCGAAGCGGCCGTTTTCTGGCCGCTCCCCAGGAGCATGTGCTCCGGCCGTTCGCCGTCCCGAAAACATGCACTATGGCCGCTTTCCGGCGGCCGCATGTCGGCCGAGTGGGACGGGGTGGGGCGCCGCCGCCAACGCCGCTCTCTCTCTCTTCCGGACGGCGGGAGGACAGGTAAGCCAATTGGGCTGAGCGGTGGCTCAACCCAACCGCCTTCGGTGAGTCAGGCTGGCTGCAACACTTGCCGCTTGACGGCTGCTCAAACTCATTGCGCTACTCAAGTTGGCGCTCGGCGCTTGGCGGCTTCCGCGAGACGAGCGAACTGGCGCCGCCGCCGTCGTCTCGGTCGAGGGCAGCCTACGCATCTCGAAAGTCTGCGAAGGGGAAAGCGTGCGCGTTCGAATCTCGCCATACCCCCTCCTGCGCGGAAAGCAGGCAAGCGCGCACATTCGCTGCTCATACAGCGCCCACCCAAAGTTGGGTTGAGCGGGGGCTCAACCCAACCCCCTTCAGCGAGTCGGTGCAGCGGCGTCAGGCCGGCGGCGGCGGCGGCGGCGAACACTTTCCGCGCCGCCCTTGACGGCTGTTAGTTTATTGCGCAACTCAAAGTTGGGGGGATGAGTGCTCGGCGCTTGGCGGCTTCGCGAGACGAGCTGCCGCCGTCGACGGGTCGAGCCAACGCATCTCGAAAGTGTGCGAAGGGGGGAAGGCGCGCGCGCCCCCCGCCCTGGGCTCTGCGGGGCTCCGCCCCGCAGAGAGGGGAGGGGAGGGGAAGGCGCATTCGGCCAGCGCTCTGCGCTGGCCGATCCGCCGCGCCCCCTCACCGGTCCAGTACCCTCCTACCCCCCTCCCTTCCTTTCGTGCCTCGTTTAGGATAGCGAGTCGGTGGAGCGACTTCTCGAGAGCGCCTTCAAGTCGGCCGCCAAACGGAAGGCGGCCGTCGAGCTTTGGCGGCCGATCGACGGCCTGGCACGAGTGGCCAACGACGGGTCGGATCTACATGGGACTTTAGGGTGTGTGAGCACGGCGCTGCTGTCTTGCCAAATTTCAAAAGGTTGCGTTTCAGGGCTCGAACGTGACGACCGCTTTCCAGTGGGTACTATCCAGCGCGCGCCCCGCCAATTCGACAGCGCGAAACTACTGGTTGGTTGGTGTAGGCGGGTTGGCGTGAGCGCGCGCGCGGCAAAACGCACGCGTTCCTTTTGCAGCGAATCACGCTGCGCGCCGGCGGCGAGAGTCTGAGAGGCGCCGCCAGATCCAGCTGCTCGACGAAATCGATTCGCACAGCAAAGCGCCGCCAACGGGAAAGCGGCGCGGCGCCGAAGGAGACAGGCGCCGTCCCTCCGCAAATCACGGCGACGCCACAGCAGACCGCCGCTGCCGTCAGGCCGGCGGCGAGTCGGTGGAGCGCCTTCTCGAGTGCCTTCAAGTCGGCCGCCAAACGGAAGGCGGCCGTCGAGCTTTGGCGGCCGATCGACGGCCAGGCGCCAGTGGCCAACGACGGGTCGGATCTACATGGGACTTTAGGGTGTGTGAGCACGGCGCTGCTGTCTTGCCAAACTTCAAAAGGTTGTGTTTCAGGGCTCGAACGTGACGACCGCAATCCAGTGGGTACTATCCAGCGCGCGCCCCCCGCCAATTCGACAGCGCGAAACTACTGGTTGGTTGGTGTAGGCGGGTTGGCGTGAGCGCGCGCTCGGGGGGCAAAACGCACGCGTTCCCTTTGCCGCGAATCATGCTGCGCGCCGGCGGCGAGAGTCTGAGAGGCGCCGCCAGATCCAGCGGCTCGACGTAGTCGATTCGCACAGCAAAGCGCCGCAAGCGGGAAAGCGGCGCGGCGCCGTCAGAGCCGGCGCTCGGCGCAGCCAGGTTGGCGGATTCTGCGAGACGAGCGAACTGCCGCCGCCGCAAACGGTGTTGGAAGAAGCCGAGGGTGCGAAAGCTTGAGCGTCTTGATAAGTGTGCGAAGGTACAGTGGTTGGTACGCCTATGCCTGCAAGTCGCTGCTTTTGGCTGCCTTCGTCTCGCTACATCCTGTCCGGCGCGGCGCGGATCGAAAAGAGGTCAGGGAAAGGCACTTGACGGGCCCTACCCGATCGTTCTGCCCAGCCCAGCCAGAAGCCGCTTAGTCAGCCTGCTCTCACCCCTTGCGCGGTTTTCCGTTTCTGTGCTTCGTCACTTTCCGTTTTCAGAGCCCGAAGTGTGTCAGATGGAGGGGAGCAAATTCGCTGTCCGATTTGCGGCGGTCGAAATTGATGGCAGTGTTAGAGTGGTTGGGTTGGCAAGTGTGTGCTTCGGTGGTAGGCGCGGCCTACAATAATTCGAGCTGCACCGCCGCCGTGGCCGCTGCCATTGTTCCTTCTTGCATTAGTCATTCTCCGTCGCCGCTGTTCCGCACTTGAGCCGTCTGCGTAGTTTACGAAACTATGCACTCTTCATATTGAAACACGATTTCCTAATCCAGGTTGGCCGACTACAACTTCGTTTGCGCCCCGGACAGCAGACGACGCCAGCTGTCGTGAACAAGCTAGTGCCCTACAGCAGCGCTACTCTTCTGGTGGGCTTTGCAACATCCAGTTCTGCCACAACCACATGCCGGAGAACGCGCTCCCCGCCACCCCCGAGATGTTTGTTAGCGACCGACGGCGCAGCAGTCGGTTTTATCGACCGGCTGGCGCTGACATTTGGAGTGGGACAAGGCGACGGTCGAATCCAGTCATCGGCGGCAGCAACACAGCAGCGCTGTGGAGCCATGTCGAGGTGTGCAAACTCTGCCACCTTGGCCTACACAATCCAAGAGACAGTCGGGTTTCGGTATGTATTCGCGTGACCATTACCGACTCGTTCGCGCTTGTCATTAGTTATATGCATACTGCTGTATCAAAATATTGCATGATGATGTTGCCAGTTCAGGTGATGTCTCTGGTCGTATGAGTCGTTTGTCTCCAATACTGCTATTCACAACATTCTACTGTCAGTTATTCTCAGCGAAAAGGTCAGAGGATAGGCGGACTGCATATGATATTATATATTGATATATATATAGCGCTAAGCCGTTAAGTGGAGTTCAGAAGATCCCGGACATGCGATTTCATTTAGATACGTTGCTAAGTATCAAGTTGGCTTTGTTTGCCTCTGCTGTGTCATCAGTAGGTACACGCACCCGATCGAGAATCATCTCCACTCCAGTATTGATCGCGCGACTTATGTAGGGTCCGAGTCGCGTAATCTCGTGTTGCGCCATCTACATTGCTCTCCTCCGCATGGGTCGCTGATTGTTGGGTCGTCGGTTGTGCTTCTGTGCTTCTCGCGTTGCACCATCGTGCTGTCGATTACACATACATCCTCGAAAGGCGACGTCGAGTCTAAGCGGTTACGTGGCGCCTTCGTGCCGCTGCCTAAGGCGCGCTTGAAATATGCGTACACGACGACCGCTTGTTAGGGGTCCATTTCACAACTCAACGTCACTGCACTTCTCAACGTCAACGTCCTCAACGTCAAAGTAACGTCACCTAGATCACGATCGTATCGTTGGCGGCCAGGACTTCGGCCGGGTTCTTGCCGCGCACGCCTACGAGGAACTTGTGCAGGACTGTGTACAAACGCTCCAGTTCCACTTCTGCAAAGCAAGTATCCAAAAACAGGAGCCAAATCGACTTGACGGAAGTGCTCGCAAAAGTACAGTACAACGTGTATGCAGCTAATACCGCTGGAGATGACACAGCTGCCGGTCCGAGTGAACTTTATCGCGGCATGGCCGTTGCTGTCAGTTCGAAAATTGTCATGAATGTTCTTGATGTAGTAGTAATGGGCGATCGTGAGTCGAAAATCGCCTGTTCGGGGATCCCAATCGAAAACGGCCCACCTGCCTGAAGCACCCGGCCGTTTTAATAAAGCCTCACACATATCCGCCGGCTTACCGGGTAGATCGGGCGGCGACAGTTTCGAGAGCTTGATCTTGAGAGGTACATGGCCGAAGTAGGGGACAGGGTTTCTGAAAGAGGAGGAGGAGGCTGCTTCATGCCCTAATTCTCAAGCAAAGTAGCATGACTGACTTCTCGACGTCGTAGAGAGCGGCCCACTCGGCGGCAGTCGTGTCGGTGGCCATTGCGCAGGAGTGGGCAGGTGGCAGAAAAGAGCAGGTTGTACTGGTACGGATAGAAGGTGGGCAAGGGGCTTAAGTATATGGTATGACGAATCTGCAGGTTGGTCGATGATTGGTCCGTTGTGACGATCGATGATTGGTCGGTTGAGGCGGCATTGGTCGATGATTGGCCGTTTATGGCAGGCATTGAGGCGGCCGATGGTTGGTCGGTTGCGAGTTGCTGACCGCGCCCCTCCTAGACTACGGTCATTTCTACTTTTCTCCCATATCAAAATGAGCGACTTTCGTCTCGTCAGCTACTCGAGTAGCTCTGAGGACGAGAGTGATATTGACGCGTTGCGCTACTACACGCCGGTTTTGGATGAACGGAGTCTACATCCGTTCCGAGTCCTAATTCTTATGTATCGGCTACGTTTCAACGAGGAAGCAATAGCAAGTCAACGGGACTTGCATATCATTAGCGGCATCCTTCTATCGGTTATAGACCATCTATTCAATAAGAAGGTCAAAGGCGAGGTAGACCGAGTCGAAGTCGAGCATCCGGCGATGGCAGGCATGCACAAGTACCTATCCGCGGCGCTAATCAGCGAGGTGACAGGCCCCCATTGTAGCAACCACGTGCCTGAATCCATTCTACTCCTCGTTCAGTACCTGCCAGGCGGAGTGGTCGATATTCCGTTTATGGCCTATGAGGGGACATTTGCAATCGAATCCATTGCCGATGAGTTGACGCGGCACTGTGTATCGAATACAGATTTCTCCCTCAGCCAACCCTTTTGGATAAGATTTAGCATATACTTCGCCATTGGCGGCGGCAGCGGAAGGAACCCACACATCACAGCAGCCCAGCGACGGCAGGTCGACGTCAATACCTTCCTCACCAAGGCTAAGCATAGCGTCGTCGATCCCACCGCTGGATTATCGGAGCGCCTCCAGCTCTGTCTGCCTCTGGCAGTTGTTCTCGGCAGTTGCTATTTGCAACATGGCGCCGCTCAGGCAAAACGCCTGATGAAGCGACCGGCAGAGTTCATTCGTGAAGGTCGGCGGGTACTAGCGGCCGCTTCTCTGGAACCCGGAGCGTTGAATACAGACGCGCTGGAGAAGATTGCCGGCCTGCGCGAATTCGCGACTCTGCGCATGGCCGCTTACAGTATCGACGGTCAGAAGCTCTTCGATTCGAAGATGGGGACGGGCGACAGTCGCCAGCTGCTGTACCTCCTGCTTCACGATCAGCACTGGCGGGTCATTCGCAACCCTCGCGGCATGTTCGGCCGCTGGTGTAAGTTGTGCGAGCAGCCGCGTCCAGCTCGACACGACGACTGCACTCGTCAACCCTGCCGTTTCTGCCATTCGGTCGAATGCAGCTCTGACGGTTCAGAAGAAATTCGTGTCAAATGCAGCTGCGGGATGCGGTAAGTGGACAGCTCGCGGCATTTGTGCACTTGATTTACACGGCTGCAAATGTTTAAGATTTCGTTCGGCTGCGTGTCGACAAGTCCACATAAACTCGAAGAAGTGTGGCACGAAGCGACGCTGCAAAGACTGCGGAAAGTTGGACAACAAGGGTCGCTTCAAGGACGGCGAACATATGAACTGCGGATTGTTGTTTTGTCACGCGTGCGAAGGCCATAGGAAACCACAACATCAGTGCTATGCGCAGAAGTACATACCACCTCTCTGCGCTGTCCCCGATGCAGACAAGCCGGCCTTCCTAGCGGAACATGG